>JABGLY010000068.1:0-26895 GCA_013623525.1 Fusarium dimerum
TTCATATACTGTAGGCGGGTTGTGGTGTTTTTTTTTTTTAGCACAGCTCAGTAGCGCATCACAGCACAGCACAGCACAGCACAGCACAGCACTAGCGCGAATCAGCCTCAATCCATACTAATTGACGTTCCTTTTTTGGCGCCTGAACAATTTCTTGATGGATTGGGGAGGGAGGGGATTGGCTGTGACTCCACAAGGGGGTTGTATCCCATTGTTCCAAGGACTTCTTCAACTGGATGGAGTGTTTTGGAAATGGACAGACCATCAATCATCAATTTGGCACTATACTCATCATGATTCAATTGTATAGATGAGAAATCCATTATCTCATATGCCTACTTACACTAACTCTAATGACTAGAATATCGTCAACTGTCAGAGAGACACTACTTGGTGCAGCTATATTCAGACCCTTGCTCAACAATGCCATCCATTCTTGACGCCAATCTCGCCACTGGTTTTTTTCTCCCCTTACCTTGCCCCCTTTTTTCGCTTTCATTATTTCCTTCACCTATCTCCAGCTACACATTATCCCAACATATCAACTTGCAATATTGACCGACAGGTATCCACGGCTCAAGCAAACCTGTGACACTGAACCAAGACTGCGACAATCGTCCAGTTTTCTGCTTCAAGGAGAATCTCAAAGGGGTGGCTGTTTTTCCTGTGATCAGACCAAAGAAAACCACTGGCTCTCAATGCACCCTTGCAAGAACAGCGCGAAAAAGGGGTCTCTCCCCACCCCTTGTTTCATCTTTTTGATACGGCTCTGAAGATCACCATCCATTAACCCATAATTGTTACGGCCCACCCTTCTTTTTCTATCTTCAACGCGTTTAAACGATGCCCAATGAACTATCCCTATGCTACTGTATTGCGAAACTCGAAAATCATGTCGAATGCAACAAGCCTTTCCATGATTGCACAGGATAGAATGAGTTTGAAAAGTCGCATGTTTTCTCGACAGAGTAATCTGTCAATCAATTGAATGGCTCAGCTAAGGGTCGACGTGCATGCATGTCCGGTCATGTAGCTGCGCCTCTTCCCCAATAATGCTGACAGGCGTTAATTTTGGCTCGTTGGTGTAGGCTGACAGCACAAGCATCCCGCATCCTACAGTACAGTCCATTCACTATACTATTCCTATCTCACCCCATCATTGTTATTGCAGCAGTCTATTCCGTACGGACTACGGATACAGCTACGATATTCGTACTTGGCCACCACAGAAACCACACACCCACATGTTCCTCTCAGCCGCTCCCGATCAATCTTGAAGCTGCCAAGCTGTAAAGATCAACTTGCTAAGTTAGAGACATGGCTTTGGTTTCGCCCAGAAAAAATCAAGGCCGTCTTGGGACAAGGGTCTCGAACAAGCTTCGCTTGCATGGGATGGGGGCGGTTCAGTGGGAACAGGGAAAAGCCAAGAAATCCAAGAAGGGTCTAGGGAAGGATCTTGAAGAAGACTGACACGTTAATCAATTACTACACAACCTGGCCCAGTGAGATGCTCATTAACCAAAGTTCTTCTCAACCGTGATGACAATGAGACCTTGTACACAAACGTCGTGCATGTGTTCCACTTTGGCAGGATTCATCTTACTCGCCTAATCCACCTCTTTCATTACTCGATTCCTTTCTCTCGTTCCTTTCCGTTTAATTCTTCTTGGATCACGCAACAAATGATGCCATAACTCAAATGCCAGCAAAAGTGCTTGGTTTCCTTTTCAATTCTTGGGCTGAGATTGTTCCTATTCACATTGTGGTGGCGGTGATCATAGCCTCGCCTCCTCCTTGGAAGGTAGAATACCATCAGCTGGAATGTAAGAGCTACATCATCACCCTAAATCTGTTAGTTCATGACCTCATAAATCGTTGGTAACCTTTGCATGACTTCAAAACACCGAGAATTTTTGAGCAAAAAAGTGATCCAACTTGTTGGTGGTACTGACAATTTCAAGGTCATGTTGAATCAGAACGCATCCATCTACTGGTCTTGAACATGGCTCGACTGTAGCTACCATTGCCGACACTAGTAACATGCTTCTATCGCCAACCCTGCCCAAACTCCTTGATACAGTCCTCTATTTACAGAACAGCATATGCCGACACATAGCTGACGCTGGTCTGGCTGGGTCTCTCAACCATGTCGCTACGATCGTACTGGATCACTTTGAAGCGACCCTTGCCAGCAAACTCGGGCTCCTTTCCAAGCTTCTCAAGCGCCGCCAGAATAACACCGATGGGGTGACGGCCACAGACTGTGTTCTTGGTCTGTCGGAGGGTGCTGAGGAACGCATCATGGTGCCCGCTCTCCACGGCATCCATGGCTGCAGTATCGATCGCTTTGATTGTCTCGTGGATTGGTGGACCATCCGGTTTTGAATCTGACGCCCGCAATCTGGTCAGATCATCCGGGCTGCTCGTCGGAGAGTAAACTAGATAACTAAAGTGTCGCCCCCAGTGACAGAAGTCGGAACTGATGATGAAGGCATTCTCGGGGTCTTTGAGGTATGGAACCAGTACTTGACCGACGTCCTTTTCCTCTCGGCCATCGTTGTCCCCGATCATCAAGGGCACGAGCTTGGGGAATTTCTCGGGCGAACCGAATTCCTGCTCGCAGCGAAGATACAAATAGGGTAGGTGCATCTCGAGGGAGTGCTCGCTGATGTCATTCTCTCGCGGGATATCAGACATGTCGGCCTGTTCCTGGACCTCTCTCACTGTCTTGAGGTCGACAGTGAAGTCACCGAATGGAGTAGCATACTTGGCAAAAGTCGTACCGGCGCATCCGTCAAGGTAGAAGGTATGAGAGGGCCCGAGGACGAAGACACGCTTTGCTTTGCTTAAATCAAGAGTCTTGTACGCCCAGGCAGCACAAGGTCCAGAGTAGTCATATCCTGCATGGCTATCATACTCCTTTAGATGATGACATGTCATGCTTGAACTATAACCAGATACTTACGGTGCAATGATGACTCTGGCGCCTTGGATGGGGAGTGATTGTCCGTCAATGGTATCAGGCACACGAGCCAGATACTCCTGGAGCTCGCTCTTGAGCCTGGCAGGGTCTCTTTTGTACCATGAACCAGCCTTGGTTGCGGGTCGGGTGGCCATTCTGAGCAGTGGGATAACGCACGATAGTATTACTATTGAGAGGATGAGAACAGGAGTGACTATAGATGACAATATGAAGAGCAAAAGCGTTTGTAGATCGAGATTATCGGGCTTTGAGGTGTCTATAAAATATGGTCATCAAAAGTATGTGGTTAATTGAATGGAAGGAGAAGATGAAGAAGAAACTCCTATCTGATGTGATGGCGTGGAGATAGAAGTGAAGTGAAGTGAAGTGAAGTGCCCCGCCTTTGAGGTAGCTCTCTATTTTGGGGCATTTGATGACGAGATGAGGGCGGGGTAACTGGAGAGGTGAGGGTGAGAGCTCATGACATGTATCACTACCTACGTTACTGGCATGACATGAAGTGAATGCAAGGTCGATATCGGTCTGAACAACTCTACTTACAATACTAACAAAACAATTGTTCATTCGACGGTGCGCTTCTTGCTTTAGGATTAATTGATCCGAGCGAGATTGGAGATCTTTTCTGAGAGAGGTAGCGATATATGCTTGTTATGATCTCAATAGAAAGTCAGTGAATCGTAACGTCATGTAGAAGACGGTAGAGAACGTTGGAAGTGGATACACAGAAATGTGCAATACGCTCGTGTTACCCTACAGACCGTGGTCATTGAAATGCCAGGAAAAGGGGAGGTTCAATTAGTACGAGAATAAGTCATGAGTGTAACCTTACTCGAATAAGTGATACAACTGTATGTTGCACGAGCAAAGTATAGTTTGATCCTATAGTAACCAATTCCTTTGCGAGGTTGTTTTTTCGAAATCAGATGTTCCAACAAACCAAGCTGAGATCAATATGCTATGGTATCAATGTCATCAGATGGTAAGGAGAGTCCATATAATCGTGGAGTCATTCATGTTTGATACAAAGAAAAAATAGTGGTCCGGAACAAGAGTTTCCCTGATCACCCGAGATTGACAAATTCTTATCAATCTTATCTCACTCAAATCTGCTCGACTCCTTACAAGGGCGACGCGTTAATTGAGGGACAAAAAGCCACGTTCAGGTGGGTGCTTAGGATTTGTCCAGGTACAGTACCTGTCCCACTCTTGGGTAACTTCCAACATATGCCGGGTAAACAAGTTGATAGTACTCTGTAGAGTATGATGATATTAATCAACCAATGGATGTACTAGTCATCCATCAACATAAACTGTGATGGAATAAATATAATGTGAGTCAGGGTATATTCACAATTCCCAACAATGTCAAACATTGTCACACATTTGTTACTCTTTACCTACCTGCTAAGTATCCACCATCAAACTGCAGCATCCCGAAACTCGGAGACCAGCAGTGGAGATCAGGCGACGAGGTAAATGGGAACCAAACATGAACATGCCGACGAGTCTTTTTGAATCTGGTCTAGCTTCATCGGCTGGCAAGTTCGTAAAATGGTTGTTTGGCATAGCATCGGCAGTGGAAAGTACTTAAAATGTCAAGGCGGCCTGACAGTAAGATGGATCGAACAGGGCCTAGATGGGCTAAATTAGATAGATCACTAGGCCATGTTAATGGGGAGGTGGGCATCAAGGCGCTTTCGTCCTTGCTTAATTTTTGTTAACGGGTTTTTTTTCTTCTCACTGAGGGCATCGAACTTTGACAAGCAATTCGTAAGATAAGGCTGTATTTGTATAGTACTGTCGACCTAACAAAGTCTGTTGAGCGACTTGACAATGACAGCATGGAAGTTCCTGGCTCGAAAACATAGCAATCAAGACATAATTCAACTAGCAGCTTGCCTAGTCCAAACCTTTACAACTGCACCAAACCTCAGTTGAATGTGTTTGAAGAGTGAATAAGACGACTCCGGTGAGACAGTAGTATTTAGTCGGGCACTACTCTAGAGGTACACAACTGTAATACTCTGTTCTCAATATTCGTGCTACGTATCACGGATGTTGCTGGTCGGGAATGTGTGCGTGGTGGACGAATTAATCGAGTCAAGTTCTTTTGCCG
Source organism: Fusarium dimerum (assembly GCA_013623525.1). Lineage (NCBI taxonomy): Eukaryota > Fungi > Ascomycota > Sordariomycetes > Hypocreales > Nectriaceae > Fusarium > Fusarium dimerum. The sequence continues at coordinate 5,100 of JABGLY010000068.1, forward strand.
TCCAAGTATCTACCCATGCATCTCATCTATCTGTCTGTCTGTCTGTCTGTCTGTCTGTCTGTCTATCTATCTACCATAGCATCCAACATGTTGATTGTTAAACAGTGAATCATAGAGTAGAGCCAAACAAGAGAAACCACCTTCACAATTGGATCTTTGTTTGTAACATTTGATCCTTTGCTTTGCAATCGTCGTTTGCCACTCACAATAGCTTCCTCGCATCCCACTCTGTAAGCTTGGTACCGTTACTACTGGATCCCGACGCTAAGGTATTAATTTCTTGTGATAAATCCATCCCTTCCCATTCTGTTCCCTACAGTACCTACCAACCCTTGTCACCCTTCTTGACTATTCCATAATAATATCTCTCTCCTCTCACTTTCTTTCCCTTTTCTGTACCTCTTTTCCAATTAATTTTTTTTATTCTTTATTTCATTGTTCTGATTTATCCATCTTTTTTTCTTCTTCTTCTTCTTCTCTCTCCCCTCTCCCTCTCTCTTGTTCTTGTTCAGCTGAGACAATCCCATCCCTCAGCTTCGATTATCAACGCCACTCTATAGCTTCCACTTCCACTTGAACTGCACTCTAAAGGAGGTGTCTAAAGTGCCTGGGTTCGGTCCTCCTCCCTCCCGTCCAGTCCCAATTCTTCCCGGGACCTCCACTGTCGCATTCCGTCATCACACATCAACCCACTCCCGAAATCTTCTCCTTTGCTGTCTCCTTCTCTCTTCTATTTTCTATTCTCTCTTGTTCAATCCTTTCAACCACGACTACCCTCGTCTACCTCTAATCCATCAGAAGCGCCCTGACGGCGCAACAACAGTCCTTCACCATGGGTATCCTCAACAAGATGGCCTGGTCCAAATCTACTCGGATCAAGGTGATGATCGCCATCGATACGGCCTTCTTCTTTCTCGAGATCATTACCGGCTTCCTCGCTCATTCCCTCGCCCTTCTCGCCGATGCTTTCCACATGGTAATCCCATCAACCTCTCGGCTTCGAATCACGTCGATCCCTACGAATTCTTGCTAATACATCCTGTAGCTCAACGATATCATTTCCTTGGTCATTGGACTTTGGGCCGTATCCGCCGCGCAAAAGGCCACCACTGACGAATTTACCTTCGGTGTATGTCTCCATCAACATCCCTCCTCTCGTTAAAGAATAGAATTGACCAAGCCGCAGTGGGTTCGCGCCGAAATTCTGGGCGCATTCTTCAATGCCGTCTTCCTCATCGCCCTCTGCGTCTCGATTGTTCTCGAGGCCTTGACCCGATTCATCGAGCCCCCCGAGATCGATAATCCCAAGCTGATGCTGATCGTCGGATCCGCTGGTCTATTCTCCAACTTTGTCGGTTTCTTCGTCCTCGGCGGTCATGGTCACTCCCATGGACCCGGTGGCCATGACCATGGTCATAGCCACGACCACTCACACAGCCACGGACACGATGTTGAGCAGGGCCTCTCTCCTCACCAGCATATCATAGACGACGACGGTCCCGTTATTGACGTCCTTCCCGAAGTCGTTGTCCGCCGCGCCACCGCTGATAGATCCCGTCGCGGCTCCGATACTCGACGCATTAAGTTTGACGATCATCGACACAGTCGCGAGGAATCTAGCACAGGCGCCAGCCGTACCTCTACCCACTCTCGCTCGCGAGGGAGGGATCATCGCCGGTCTAGTAAGAGTGGCCATTCCCGTCTCGCCAGCTTCGAGGATATGAGCATCCACCCCGCCAGTTTCCGCCAAGATATCATTGCCGCAAGTATGAAGAAGCCTGGCGACTCTGCCAGTGAGAGCGAAGCCGAATCCGAGGAGGCAGTGGTAGCTGACGGAGAGGGGGCCAATGAAGAGTCGCCCCTTCTCGCCGACGCTCAGAAGGGAAATGGAACGATGAGCGCACAGAGGGAACCAGCTCACTCTCACGGACCGACTCGTCGAGGTCGCCGCGACTCGAGTGTCCACCACGGTCATAACCACACACAACCGCAGAAGCCTGGCAAGAAGTCCGGCCACAGCCACGACGACATGGGCATGAACGCCATGATCCTTCACGTCATTGGCGATATGCTTGGAAATATCGGTGTCATGATCACGGCTCTCATCATCTGGCTTACCGACTGGCCTGGAAAGCTCTACGCCGACCCCGCCGTTTCTCTCTTCATCACCGCCATTATCCTCAAGACATCCATCCCGCTTACAAGGGCCACCGCTCGAGTTCTCCTTCAGGCCACGCCCGAGCACATCAGTGTCCAGGAGATTCGCCAGGATATCGAAAAACTCCCCGGTGTCATCACATGTCATCACATCCACGTCTGGCAGCTTTCCGACACCAAGCTCGTCGCCAGCATGCATATCCAGGTTTCTTTCCCTCTCCACTCGCATAGTGGCGAGAAGTATATGGAGCTAGCTCGTCGGGCGAGAAAGTGCCTCCATGGATTCGGCATCCACAGCGCTACCATTCAACCAGAGTTCTGTCTCGATCAGAAGCACTCTCATGAGCAAGAGGCTGCATCTCTTGCGCTGGACGGAACGGCCGAGGGCTCTACCAAGGGTGATGCCTGCCTACTTGAGTGTATCGATGATTGTCAGGCTCAGGGATGTTGTCCCAGTGTAGAAGCAGGCTCACAGACCTCCTCCACCCGCCGACTAAGCGACTCAGTCCACAGCGAAAGCAGTTCACACGGGCATAGCCACTCCCACTAATCATACTTCCCAGACGTTAAGCGAACACTGCTACCGGCATGACAGTCCAGCTCAGGTTCATATAAAGTGAACTCAACGGGTCATCTTCTACCGGGCTTGAGGCTATCCCCTGCCCTTTACTTCAGCTTTCATTTCCGTACTTTTCTTTTTCTTTTCTATAATAACTGGGTTGGCGTTTCTGCTGTTCGTATAACTGCGTTGGCTGGGTGAAGATGACGGGTGCACACATAAAAGACGGGTCTCTGGGTTGAAACTTGACTTGGGACACTGGGTTGGGGTGGTGTGTAAGATAGATACACAGCGTCACGACGATCAATTTCCTTTTCCTGCCAATTTTTCTTGTGTTCTATTTGTGACGATGGTTTTTAGAGTATGTGTGGCATGTGTAGCATGAAGCTGAAGGGGATATATCAACATTCCATGTGTATTAGTGTCTGATATGCGTGATGTACATGTTATATATTTCTATGTACTCATCATGTTATACTCACACGATGGTTCTATTTGAGCTGAGAATGTCCTTAATCATATATGCAACATCTTGCTTCCGACGTTCCCTTGTTGGAATTCCTCCATCAATGGCTTATTGCATTCCATGTCGCTAGTTCTCTCCTCCCCCTTTTTTCATTTCATCTTTTTTCTCATAACACGTGTTGTTCAATATCTCGTATCTTCCAAACTGTCATAACGCGGATAACAAGAAACCAAAACCTACCAGCATGAAACGGTGATGTAATCTGACCATTACCGTGTCTAGGCCTTTGCTGCTGTGGGAGGGAGGGTCAACTCCTCCTCTTCGCCAACTTGTACGACAGATTCGACGCCCTTGAACGAGTACTCAACGCGAAGGATCTTTTCTCGGTGTGGCGCCGGGTCCCAGAATCCGATGAGACGACTCTTGCGCACACCCTTAGGGATGTGAAGAGTCGTCGCTAGCGAGTCGGAGGTCTTGATGAGGGATGCCAGGGCGACCGTTACGTCGGCGACTTGTTCGGATGTGTCGAGTTGACCATTTTCATCACGGGCACCGAGTTTGGCGCTCTGAATGACGAGTCCGCCGAGTGACTTCTGGCGTTTCTGGCTGGCCTCGACGGAGTGCGCAAGAAGGGTGGTGACATTATCGGCTTCGTAGCGATGACGAGCGACAGCGACGTTGACTTCTTCAGATGGAGGAGCAGGTGAAACACTGCGAGAAAATCGACGTCGTCGCTGACGGAAGTATTCAAGGCCAAGTTGAATGGCGGCGAGACCAGCAAAGGGGAGGGCACCCGCCCAGAGGAGGGCTTCGGGGCGGATGAGCTCGGTTGGGGCGATCAGGAAGGGGATACTGATGCGTTGGCCAAGTCGAGACCAGTATGCGGAGAGGTGTAGGCTGTGTGAGCTGATGCCGACCTCGAGACCAACACGCGAGAAGCGGCCAACGGAGAAGAGATTGCGAAGAGCGAGATGTCGGTCCTGGAAAATGCTGGAACCCAATTCCACTTCCACTCGAGCCAAGGGGGTCTTTGGCACAGATGCATCCGAGGAGGGTATGTATGGCAGCGTGAGATCCTTGCTGTATCGTACAAAGCCGGCTATCGAGGCCCATGTGGCAGACACTGACGCAGCCCAGGTTCCTTCCTTGAAGTTACTGAGCTCGGTGTCCAGACCGTGGATACCAAACTCATTGCTAGACAGATCCGTTAAACCTGGCGGTACTCGCTGAGGAGAAGCTGTATGGAAACCCAACTCGAGGCTTGTCGGAGCGTCGAGGGGAGAGTCAACAATGGGCATGTTGGCGTTCATGTGCACAAAATCAGAGAGGATGCGATAGAATTTACTAGGTCCCAAAATCCAATTGCCGCTGTCGACCCGCAAGAAGGCTGTGCCATTGTAAATGCCATGATGAACACCAAGGGCGACTCTTGGGGAGAGACTGGAAGCATGTCGGGAGGACTGAACTGTCGATTCTATGATTGTAGGTTGTTGCGAGTTGGGCAAAGCAATGTAGTGGTGTATACGGCTAGTGGTTGAGAACTTGGGTAGTATATCAGACTCAACCTCGGTGACAGTCTTGATCCATCGAGTGGAATCCAATGGAGCTACCAAGGAAGGGTTGAAAAAGTCTTGGCGGTATCGAAATGTGACAAGAGGCGCAAGTCTGTTCTGGACAAGCTGAACGAGTCGATTTCTTGAAATTGCCAAGGGCATGAGAGGTTGGTAGCGATCGTATAGGAGTCCAGCCGGTAGCGGTGAGCCATCGCTGGGGGCACCATATACAGAACCAGTGACGGTTATAGTGGGAGTTCCAACCTTGATCCTTGGGAGTGAGATTTCGAATCTATCTGCCACTTTTGAAGAGACCAGCTGTTCCATCTGGGCGACTTGCTGCTGCATGGAGTTTCGCACGTCGGGAAGGTCAACTGCCACTGAGTGACTGAGGACGAAATCGACAAGCCTCGTCTCCAGGTCGCCATAGTCTCCATTTGGTGTGGCATCAAGTCGCACACCAAGATCAGAGCTTGTCTGAACACCGTTCAGTAATCGCTCGCGGACTGCTTCCTTGAATTCTGTGTCGTAGGTGGATGTTGCCGCATAGTCGTCAGCATGCTGGTACCGATTTAGATCATACTGCGCTCGACGGGCTGGGTTGATGAGTGTCTCAAAGGCTTCCTGTGCACGGAGGAACTGCTGGTGGGCAATGGGTTGCAAATGCTCAGGGTAGCTGTCGGGGTAGAAGAGGAGGAAAAGACGGTAGTATGCCTTTCGGATGTCGTTCTGGCTGAGTTCCTTGGAGTTTCGGTCGAGGCAGAGTATGTCGTAGTAGTCTCCTTCAAGGGAATTCGACACAGGGTCTTGGGCGCCTGCGTGAAACAACAGGCCAAAGTCGTCGGCAGAACTAATGAGGATCTTGTCTCTGGCGTCCTGGTCCCCCATCTCGGAAGCGTTGGTCATTTTCTCATAAATTGAACTCGCGTCGTCGTCCCACAACTCATACTCTTGTCTAGTAGCCGCAAACTGTTCGTTGAGGGAGAATCGAGACGAGGCAGCGCGGAGAGATGGAGCGCCCGAGGGGATTCGAAGGTCGTCGTCGTTGATGTTTCTTGACGAGCGTTTCTTCGAGGTACTGGATCGGACCCGAGGTACACGAAGACTACCCTTGCTATGACTAGAGTCTGGCATATTGCAGGACGGAGGGGCTATCAAAGAGGCGGTCTAGTTTGAGGGTTTTTGAAAGAACCCTGCTCTCCCACAAAAACCGAGAATTATCGAGTGGTCGTGGGGGGGGAGGGGGAGAGAAGACGGTGAAGATGAGGAAGAGGGAAAGAAGATAAGTTTTATTTACGACACACAAAGGCGAGAAATGACAAATGACGAACACAACAATAGGAACAACAAAACTTCATCCATAGATAGAGCAGATCAAGACAATCACGGGAAGCGGTGGGATAGATCCGAGAGACGTCAAATGTTCCCCTCCAGACCAAGCCAGGATTCGCCAATCATGATCATGGGGGGGGCTGGTCATGAAGAAGCGGTGCTCGTGCGACATCTTGCGCAGCTATGGAAGAGAGAATGTCGACGGTTGAAAGGCCCCAGAAAAGATGGTCGGGGCGAAGTTGCAGGGGGGTTAGCGTTGGAGGTCCCCTGTAAGCGTTCCCTAGCATGGGTCCTTGCCTCAGACTTTGCCCTTTACTACCCGGGGCTTCCGTTTGTTCTTTTTTTGGGGGGAAACTCATTAGTGCCTGACAACTTCCTTGATCCAGTGAGCTACCCTATACATCGACCCGCGCTAGAATAATTAGCCTCCTTTTTGGTTTATGCGAAACGGACAGACACAGACACACAAACATCAAAGTAGTCAACTTGGACCAGTCTACAGCCTTGATTTTCTTTGATACTGGTGATTTACCTCCTGGTCTGTGAGCACCGTAATAGTCAAATCTCCACCAGTTAGGCGTATTAATTAATTATATTTGGTTGGGCAGAAGAGAAAATAGAAGAAGAAAAGGCTATTTCACACAGCAACCAGGTATCGTTATTCGTATATGGTGAACCCCATATCATTATCCTATCGTCGATGAATACACTATGCTTCGCTAGACATCAAACAATACGTGGGATTGGCTTAAGTATCAGTTCAATTACTTGGGTCTAAGCTTGTTGAATGGTTATTGAACTCGTTGTTGAATAATCGAGCAGTGACACGCCATGCACTCTGGGCTAACATCGCAATACTGTATTACCTACCTGTCGCATGTCGTTTTGATCTCCTACAAGTACCTTAGTAGAGCCGACGTGTTGAAGAGTAGGCGCAATGTGCTAATCGTTTACTTCTAAAGCCTCCGTCACACTGTTCGAGTAACCTAAGTCGCTATAAGCAACTCACTGTACTGTCTGGATATTCGAATATCGCAACGGATTGTGATGAACCGCGAGTGCTCGAAATGAGAAACATTCTTTATACCTTTACATGCATTCTACGGTATATAGCCATCGCTCGTCGGATGTGCTATTATAATTGAGTGTATGCTATCATTATGGGCCACATGCGTTCTTCACCTCATCTGTCACTGATGGATCTCTGGCTCTATGATTAGGGCAAAAACTTCACAACTAGCCAATCTCTAGATTGCTCTACTGATGAATAAAGCCTGTAATTCGACTATCTATCGCCGATACTATAGCCTCTTGTGAGAAAAGTAGGCCTGGACGTCACAAGCATCACTCATCATCCAGATGCACCCAATGCTAGCATTACCCATGCATAGTTTCAACCAATGCTCTAACCTGTAGCATCTTTCTGTTGATTCACATATGGCGAGAACACACTGTCAACAAAGCTGAAACCAGTTAAGAGCGATATAGCAAGAGCCCATCCTCGGTGATCTCCGATATCGTGAAGGCGACGAGGGACGTCAGAGATTTCAAGACAGTAGTCGTGCAAGACGATGACTTTCCAACAACTTATGAACGACAGTCTTGAACATCACAAACGAGCAGAGTTATTGACACGGCTAATATGACATACATTCCAGCTAGCACAAAGATCGTTTATGACCTCTAAGCAAACACCATCACGACGATTGGATCAAAGATCTACTCAGTTGTCTTTGAAACACCACCTATATGGCGTGTTAGAGCAGTCTGTTTCTAATGTCCCAACTCAAGCACAACAAAGCACCTCGCGAGTTGGAAATTTAGAAAAACCAGAATGGATAAACTGATAGAAGTGCATTTCTGTCGACATAACTAGGTTGGTAAGCATTCATACATCCATGGGTGGTAGGAGTGAAGGTTTAGAATGGATTGACATGACATTCAGTCACACGTCCATCTTGACGAGTTGTGTACTCAACATACTGCAATAACTTGTATTATATACTTGGGCATTCCTGATAATATAAACCAAGGCTTTCACAGACTATGACTGAGGTCTAGACTTGGAATCACTGAAGAAGTAGGATGATGCCATGTAATGGACGTCTGATGTTGTTGTCGGTGTGCTTAGGTAGTGACACAACTTGATACTTATTACAGTACATGGAATTTCTACAACCAGCCAGCACATAGGGCATTTATCGAATTTGGGTTACATTCTGTTCAGTTCAAGTTCATACCATGGTTTTCGCCAGCTGGGACATGATCGCAGCCTTATTGAAGTCAACAAACATCGCATCACATGGCATTCTTATACGCGCCGCAAGTTTCGACATTCAATAACACAATCTTCGCAGACCATCGGCATTGGTCAGAAAGGGGTTTTCTTTGTTTACTTTCTCGTCTGGGTCGTGTCATGTATGCAATGCAACACTCTTCAACAAGGACGGGAAACCTTGAACCACACCATGTCGAGCAAATCAAGAAAGACAATCAGGGCATACCTGAATAGGTCGTGACCATATCAATGCCTGTAGGCAACCTGGGCTCGAATGGGAAATGTTGAGACTTCAGTACAGCCACCTGGGGAAGAGGTGAGCAGGCCCCCTGGCTGAAGATACAAGGCTCTCGATTACCCTGCTGGTTCGACCAGCCCTGTGGCCTTCCTGTTCGGTGACACACCACCGCAGGAAGCTGGGTAGGGGATGAGTGAGGGACAGCCAATGTGAGAGTGTTTTCGGTGGATTGTCCAGGTCTTTTGGCGCTCGCTGAGGCCTGGAGGTATGCCACACGCAGTAAACAGGATTGTCTGAGGATGATATATTGATAGCTATCAATTGGTAATTAAACGTCGACATACTTGAGAAAAAGGGGAGTGTGTAAGCACCATATATCACGGCCCGAGTCGCCAACCCGCCCATCCTTCTCGCTTCTCCTGGTTTCCTGGCTGGAGAACTATTCTTTGTGTTTTTGGTGATAGCATATTGTAGTGTCGACATAAGAGAGCGTCAAGAATGATGGAGATGGTGTTGGTGTAGGACCATCGGGCGGGTGTATCGTATGGCAGCATGGCCGATAGGGGTAGCACAGCAAGCCTGGTGCGAAGGTAGTAATTAAACCAGATTGGACTTCTGTAATACTTTTTCCCTTTCATGATCAATTGTACTTGTAGTTACATGGGGTTTATTCAAGGCTGAGTGAGCTAAGGCTGAGTGAGATTTAACGAGGGGTGTCTATATTCGTAACCAGGGAGCGGAACAAGGCACCAGATCAGGACCTTTTTCTCCCAGCTGAGCATCTAACTCCCTTCTCGTCGCACGCATATTCCATGCGCCCGTACAGAGTACAGTGGTAAGGTTGTATATAACCAGGATCAAGAGTTTCAAAGGACGCAGCGAGAAGGCTCAACTCAGCAAACTCCAGACAAGAACGTTTCCTCGGTTGAAACTAACTTAGCAGCGACAGGGTTTCTCGCATGTTTCGTACATGAGTTGGTACATTAGACTACCAAGCTAGTGAAATTTCTTGGCATAGCCCGAAATATCGACGATGGCGATACAAGATCGCCGATAGCTGTCTCCCAAACCTTTTGCGCGGTTTTTGCCTTGTCTTTGTCTTTCGTCCGTCTACCTTTGAACCCCGAGCTCAGAAGGATGCCACGTTTTTAGTGTCAGGCACAGACATGAATTAAAACCAAGGTTCTTTTGAATATTTGAATATCGTTATTGACATGGTGTTGAGATACCGCGATATTCGATATCAAAGTGTGTTGCAGGATTGTATTCATTGAACAATTGAAAGATTGTTTGAGATAAATTGCAGCATCGTGAACCATGTGTATACATCTTCACCTATCGGACAATTTGAAACGGCGATCCTACCCTCTCTCACAGACGCTGATTGATGGTCCCTTTTTTTCTTTTTTTCTTTTTTACTTTGTTTACTTTCATCCATCGCCGTTCAATCACATCTCGAGTTGACGACGCGTTACAAGGGTGCAAAAAGAGAATCGCATGTGAGAGAGTAGGAAAAAGACGAAAAGAATGGCATGTTTGCGATAACCGGTTTTACGTGCATATTAGAGAACCAACAATACCATCAATCTCTAAAACTAGGCTGTCGGGTCCATCTCGTCCCGGAGCAGGGGGATCAACAGCTTGAAAGGAGACAACTCCCATCTGAAGATGAAATCTTGGTGATCAACAACGCACAAGATTAAGTAAAAATATATTAAAAAAAAAGTTGGAGTTGCATCGTGGCGCGGCGTGCATCTTCTGCGAACCAATGTCGATCCATCAAAATCGATCATGTCTCTTGCTGCATGCATATACAAGGATGTTCAAGTCCGAGTTCGTCATTCCGGTGTAAACAAGAGCAATAGCCTTACGGTACAGTGAGTACAGATAAAGGGAAAGAAGAAGAGGGGATGGAAAAGGAAGATTGTTTTTGTTTATTGTTGTTTGTTTACTCGCAGCACTTTGTATCAATGTAGATATGTTCGTATATACACACACACGCACACATGTGTGAGGAGGTATCAACAACGCTTGATTACCGAGAGCAACATAACTTAGTTATCTTTCCAGAGCACCGACGTCAATTCAATCGGTCAATCTCATTACTGCAACCGAAGTCGTAGGTCCTTTTCCCTTTTTTGTTTTTGGGTAGGGATTCGTCAAGAGTGGCTTGCGTAAAATGAAAGCCACATGACAAGATTATCGTGGTTGAGACTTTTGATCTGGATCATGGTCTTTCAGAAGGAAAAAAAAAAGATAGAGAAAAAAATAATCACCCGCGAGATTCAATAGAGACCATTGATGGAGATGTTTCAGGGCAGATATGATCCGTGACTCGTTGTCAAGGCCGTTCCTTATTCACTCCAGAGGATGAAGCATCGCCGTCCGGGAGGAGGGAGTAGAAACGTCGCGAGCTGCAAACCAGTGGCTTACTATCTCATGATACCTTATCATCACCTACTTGGCATGACAATTCTCACTCTTTATTCGTCAAAGAACGAATAATCAACCAACACGAATCTCAAGCTTTGTATCGGCTAACTTATTAGTCCTTGATACCATCTCCAACTTAAGCCTTCCCAGGAGCTAGTTACCACTAACCTCGCAAACACGTACGACTTGTACATCTCAAAGTTCTCGATTCTGCCCAGCCAGCGAATACCGTCCTCTGACGGGAGTAGCATGACCTCTAGCAGCTTCAGCTAACTCAAGAAGCTACAGGCAATTCCCATGTAGGGAGCGAACTTGCTTAGCCGGTGGGATACCGTAATCTGGGACCTGGCAGGGTTCCTGGGTCGAAGGATAACAATTCCAGATCTTTTGTCGCTCTGTCGTTTAATCCAGTTTCAACTGAACCCCCGGTCTCGGCGATATGCGAAACTACATCAGCCTGAACTATCCCATTGCTCACGATTACGTTGCGCATGGTATCATCGCTGCAAATCCCCCCGTTTTGCAATCATCAAATTCCCCAGAAAAACGCACCAAGTACCATGCACCGAACGAAAGCGTCTACACGCATGTAATAGTGCTCAATTTGATCTGCAAAACCCTGTACAAAAGTCAACAAAGCCGTCCCATTCTGCTCTCTGATAGGACACTCCCCCTCAGAGAAGCCAATCCTCCTCTCCCCCTTCAGCTGGATGGCTCATGGAGCTACCTGCCGTAGAGGGCAAGGGGTCTTGAAGCTGGATAGGACCTCGAGGAGCTGATAGGACAGCGTCGACGGCGCTTGTGAATGAACTAGAGGAAACTTGATTGATGGGAGGGTGGGATGGGGCCCCGATGGAGCCGGGGAGTTGGGCCCTTGTCTGGAAGAAGAACTTGAGGATGGGGAGCATCGACGACAAATCCACGTCATGGTACACGGATGGGGCTGTAAATTCAGAAGAGGCAGGCTTGGGATTGATTATGCGATTGAGGGTTCAGCCAACACAACAAGTGATGCCGTCCTTGAGATGCTTGTTGGTTTCCCTAAGAAGGCAGACATTGAATACCTCACGTTAGCATTTCTCCCATGTTTTGTTTTCCCTCACCCCGCTTTCGCTCTTTCAGGACACATGATACCGTAACCGTCATATTATTGTTAATTTCTGTCAGCGTCAACTCCACATATCTCGTCAGTGGCAACATCATGACTGGTAATCAACCCATGAGGGGTCATTCAATCCTGTTCCAGGGGGAACAAGGTCGCTGACAGGATTCTCAAGCATGACCTCCCTATCCCCATCAACCCCCCCAGTAGTATCCCTTGCCAGCTTACCCTGAAGGTATTTGACATTGTGTGGCATGAACTCCCCCCACCAGCTCAGCCCTCACAAAGATCTTTCAGACGATTTGGTTGAAGAAGGGTTCGCTGATCTTGTTCCTTGGCATGTGAAACCCTAGGCAAAGCCAAACGTAACGCCTCGTCCTTGTCCCAGCCCTTCCTGTCCGAACATCGTACTTTGTCTGTTTTTGTCAAACATGCCCAACCATCTCCGACCGAGATTCAGCCAATAACGCCGCATAGCTGCATCCCCGCGAAATGCTGGCTGAGGACACAAGGGGTTTCTGTGTAACCTCGGTTTTTGAGCGAGCAGTAGTCGTAGGCGAGTTTGACCCTTCCAAGTAAGTTGCGGTTGTGCAAGAACATACAGGCAACAGAACCAGGATTCCTCGAGGCCTGGGGCGGATATAGAAATCGAGAAATGGCTGTATTCTATCAAGACAACTTGTTTGCATGGTGTTTGCCCATCCGACCAAACACTTATTTGACCTTGTACAGCACAACGAGCATCAGACTGCGGATTCCATGACCCCTGCTCCCCGAAACTTCAGGGCGAGATTCCATACCAGCCTGGAGCCATGAATGAGTCGGCAAAGGACAGGACGCACTAACGAACCCGTCTGCTTGATGAAGGTGGAACAAGCGACTGCGGAAAATAACAGTCACGGCAGTTTTGATTAGAGACACGACGGGATCAAGAAGGAATCCCAGCCACTCATTCTCACGGGAGCATGTTCGAGATGGATTGACTGAGATGGGCCGCAAAATAGTGAGACTTTTCACACTTGTGTTTCCTCGACAGCAATTTGTCCCAGTCAATTGACTCCATCTTGACAGACTGGTCGTTTTTCACCTGTCATTTATCATATCGCGAAGGTCGTTCGTTGAAAACCCAGAATACGTAGTTTTCTGTCTGACTACCGGCTCGGGTGTCGGTGTGTAGTATAGTAATTGAGATGTCTGATTGAACATATGAGGTCTGCGACGGTTTTCCAAGGAGAACCACTGGGGTAGACGAAAACTTGAGAGGAATGGGCAAGGAAGGGAATCACGAGTGAAAGGATGGAATTTTCAAGGGTCTCTCAACATTACCATTCCGCCGAGGAAGAAGAGGAAGAGGGAAGGGGGAAAACCACCGATTGTTTGTTTCCCCTGTCACCATCCTAAACAAAACCCCTCATCGTAGTATTTTTTTTTCTTCGCTTTTTTCTTTCTTTCTTTGTTTTTGTTTACAATTTTCCTGGTCGAGATATTTTCCAGGAAGAACGACAGAAAAGGACCCTTTTTCCAGACTATCATGGATCCAGACATATCCATAGATCCATTGGCGGCGTAACTAAACCCGTCACTGGGGTGAATAGCGGAACTGAAGCTGCGAGGGAGGGATTTTCACTTGAAGTTTTTTTTTCTTGATTCCCCTCATGTCACAGGGTTCTCGATGGAGTCTCAAATCTAGCGCAGCCCGCATCTGAATCTGTGTTAGAGCAATATAGCTGTTTCCACAGGAAACACGGGAAGGGACCTGTTGCACCGGGAGAATGAACCGTGTTTACTACAAAAACGGGTAAAAACATGAAGGACAAGAAAAGGGAGGTGACAAGAAGACCCTTGTGGCGTAAAAGGTTCCAAAATGACATGGCTTGAACTGAATATGAAGGTATCAGCCTCAGTCCTTCCTCTGCCGGAGCTCTACTCAACCGGAGCTTGGTTTACAGCAAGGGAGGAAGATGATTGCCTGTGTCATCAGATCAATTGACCAATGAAACGGTGAGGAATAAAAAATACCTTCCCCACTCTGTCGAAGGCTTCTCGAACATGGCGCGCTTAGCGTGGTCAAGACGGAGTCAAGGCACGTGCACCCGCGTCAGTTTTGCGCAGGTGTGCCTGATGTCAGTACCAACAAAGCTAGTACATCTCCACCAAATAATCAATAAGGATCTCTTCAAGTGGGCTGTAATATCTGACAGAAATTGGTTTTTTTCCCTTCTCTTCTCTTTGGTACTCAACCGAAGATCCGCTTTGTGCAGTCTGGTCGGCGACGAGATGAGCGAAAAACAAAAGAATAGATCAGAGAAGGGAATAGTTGTCAAGGCTACTCCGCTTGTAGGACCCTTGTTTTTTTCTTCTTGTTCTTTTTCCCTCGGCAGTCTCGCCTTTGATGGATCATGCACCGGCAGTGAGGGAGTAAGGAAGGTAAAAACTCAAATGGAGAAAAAGACATGGTAAAAGACATGGTGAAGAACATGGTCAACTATCCACTGGGAGCCACTTGGTTAACAATCACCAATCCACCATGGCGACGACACCGAACATGCCGGTACAGATAATTTTTTGCGGATGATGATAGACCCTACGGAGACGATTTGACAGGGACGAGCGACGAGAGTGGTGCAATTTTCACTGTCTTGACTGCATCACGGGATTTCATTCGACTGCGACCGTATTGACTTGACGATCTCAACGGATACTCTCGGTTCACCAAGGTCAACTTGTATAACAGACCCAGAAATGACCCCTCTGCTACCCACGACACCTTACCCCTTGTTCCTGTAGTCGCGACCACCGTAGAGGGGACATTTGTAACTTTCAAAATGTGTGCATCCACGGAATACACCTAAATAGGTGAACACTGCGTGGCGGTGACGGCGTCGTTGGACACGGGAGGAGAATGACCGAGAGGAAGCAAATGCAAAGAAATGGAGTGGCCGAGGGTGGATGTGCCCCTCTGAGAAGGTGAGGTGGGAAAAAAAAAATTGCAGTCTTGGACAGGAACAATGGAGGTGAAGAAAAGTCGGAATTGACAGACATGGCGAGTTACGAAAAGAATCACGGAGAAAAGCAGCCCACTACCAGGGATAAAAAAAATGTCGACACGTACATGTGTGATGTATGTACGCACTATGTATGCAAACTGGTGAGGAGACAATTGTCGCGTTTTCTGGTTCCTGGGGTCACGTCAAGGACATGACACGTCTTTAGACAAGAGGTTGGGATGTGGGATTTGTGCATGACGGGGGCGAAAAAAAAAGACAAGAGGTGACAAGAGAGGGAAAAAAGGTCGAGTTAGGCAATAAACATCATCAATCATCAGGTGTTGTCGTATGAAGATGTCAACGGAAAAGTTTTTAACTGGTTTGCTGCAATGCGAGGGATAGTGAGTGGGCTGTGTTGGGATAGACAGAGTGTATTGTATGTATATCTGGGTGTATAAAATATGTAGGTATGTATTAAGCAGATGCGTTGACAATACAAAGGCTGTCGGGTTTTCATTTCAGTAAACGGTCTAAGAGAGAGACAAACAGACGAGACAATGCTCAATTGTCTTAGTAAAACTTGGCTATAATTTATTGTTCCTAGCTGTATAAAATATATATCCATTGCGAAAAGAGAAAACAGGATACAATGTCCTTGTTTCTTTTCCGACCAAGACCTGCAATTACTGAAAAAAGCCTCGGATGTCATTGCTTCTTTGTCTGGGGTCTTGTTTCCAATAAACCCAAAACCCCCCAACCTCATAAGATCAGGCGAAAGACCAAAAAAGAAAAATACGCCTCCTCAGGGATGACATGACTGGGGACATGTGGTTAAAGTGCATGTTAAAAAAAAACGCGTTGGTGGTTCCTTTATACAAGGGCTTACGATTGGTATTTGAAACGTGACGAGACGATATCTCGACACCATGCGCTGGGAAACACGATACCCTTCCTAGGTGTAGGCGTAGGCGTATGCGTAGGCTTTTTCAATGTATAATTTGAGGTGATGCATGCCGCACGTCCAAGGGATTCTGCAGCGGCAACCACTTGTTTGTCATGACACTGGATTGCAGTCATTCTCAATTGATGATCCATATGTCGCACGATGAGGGACGGGTTTCAATGACAATACGACATCTTTACCCGGGTTACAATTGATTGTTTCTTACGATTTCTTGTTTTCTTGTTTTTTTTTTTCTTTTCTCTAATAGTCTCTCTTGATGGTTCCCCAGCAACTTGGCAACGGCAACATCAAGACCCATATCGTCTCGGAAACGTTGTACTGTAGTTAAGCAAAGACAGAAAAAGAAAATGGACATGCCCATCCATTGAATAAAACACGGCCCCAGTGGATCTGGACGGACGCCTTTGGTCTAGGCTCTCGAGGTTTTTCTTGTTCCCCTCGGATTTAGTGGTAACGCGGGGCAAGTAAGGGGACACTAATGCCAGAAGACGCACTAATTGGGAAAGCTTACAGGTCCGCTAAAAAGCTCACACCCGCCTGGTAGGTTTTGCTGGGCGTTCTTGTCATCCCCCACATTGGATCCAGAGGGTCACTCGGAGCTCTCGATGTCTTACGTCACGACATAGCGAGATTCGAGATTTGTATAGAAATTGGTAGGGCAACTGAGGTGTAGACAACGATTACAGTGCATGATGGAAAAGCCATATCATATGCTGTAGCTGTACGGGATGGCAGGGCAACTGAAACCCAAAAATGGTCAAGTCCCTACGCTGACATGGTCTTGCTGTCCTGTCTTTTTGACATGCCACTTTCACATACGCTGGGATACCTGGAGTTTCCAAAAAGAGCTCATAGAGGGAAAAGGACCACGGCTTTGGTCAGTGCACTCAAGCCAAAACCATGGCGGCGTCTGACGGAAGCTACGAAAAGCAGCCGTTACGAATAGAAGCTTTGAGAACTATGATATGATACAAAGTCTAGATGGCTTCGGGGCTGAGTGAAAGCAGGTCAGGTCTTGATCGGAGACGAGTGTGATCACATAAGGACAGAAATGCATATTGTTTCAAGACAAGGGCATGCTCATAACCAATGCATTGTTTAAAGCATAATCATTCAGATGGAATCGCTTGTAAGCTGTGACTTTGAGGCTTCACAACGTGCCATTAAACATCCAGATTTGTTTCAATAGCTGGCCTCGTAACGACAAAAAAAAGTCTCTCCACGCCTCTTTTCCTCACAGCCCTGGTTATATGGCTCCTCTTCCGACAAGTGGACCAATTTCGACGACAATCTAACTCAATCCAAGAGCAACCAGCTCCATCGTGATAGTCATCCACAGGGACCACCCCGCCGCCGACGGCTGGGACAGGCAAAGTGTCAGACAATCACAACTTTGGTATGTCGCCATCAAGAGAATGATTGACAAGGTGCATCAGCAGGGAGGATTAGAGCAAGAAAGAAAAGGCAGCACATAGCTCAATCGTTGGTCAGAAAACCATTCGAGGTAGAGGATGATCCTACGGAAGATAGTCGCCGAGGGGCGGTGGTTTAGTTTTCTGCTAGTTTGTACCTGGAAAAAAAAATATGACTATGGATGAGTTTTATGGACCTGAGGAACCACCGAGACTCAGCCTCTTGAACGCGGGTCACGCCCAGAATATGAGGAGGAGAAAAGTCATGACAAAACGGCTTTCTTTCACTGAACCATAGGCACGCGAGTTGCACCTGATGAACCAGACCCCAATAGGTCAAACAGAGGGGTTATGTTAGCTAGATACTTTCTTCGCTCTAAACTAATTAAATAGATCATCATGTAAGGGCCGTCAAGGAATCAGGAACAGAACTAAAAACGTTTGGGTTTTGAGTTTGGGTTTATGGAAGAAATCACCATATGGACGGACACCTTACCCCCAGAACACCTCACACCTCAAGACGCGGACACGCCAGGTACACGCATCTCGTTGAAGCGAGAGAAAGAAAAGAAAAAGTAAAGAATTGGAGGTGGACGCATCGTCTTCTCACAGATCGTCATCTTGATCCTCCGTGTCGGGGCGACAAGGGTTATCCCGGACATGCGGTTCCTGAGTGGGCTATTCCGTCCCCCCCCTTTTTTTCTTTACTTATTGGCGAATGTGAGAAGTGAGAGAAATTCAAGGTGGTTGAGTAGACTGCTGGTGAAAGATTTGGTTCAAGAAGGGATGATGAGATCCAGCAGGTTGTTCTGAAAATAACAACCCGCATGGGAAATTATCTTCATTATTCAGCGACTAAAATATGTATGCCATGCATTTCGTGTATTAGAGGCTGGCTGGACACACTATCAATTTGTTGTGCATATCAATTTCCAAAACCTCCCTCTCTAGACCAATCAGCCCACTAAAAATCCAAATCCTCAAAGAATCATTACTCATCCATCATCCTCTTCTCATTTCCTTTCTCTCGAGAGGCTCCTCATATGCAATCGCTCATACCGGCCACTAACCTTCTAGCTGCGTCCTCAAATCTCATTTTAACAGACCTGCCCCTTAGTCCTGACGCCAATTCCTGTCCGATCATCAGTGCAAGTTCCAGCCACTAGACTAGCAAAATCAGGGGGGGAGGTGTCATGAGAAGAAAAAAAAGAATAATTTGATGCGTGTTCGCGGCGTACCCATTACTGCAGGACGCCATTAAGACGCGCATCGCGGTCGTTGAGAAATGTCGGATTTCTTCAAAGCTAAAGTAATGCGGTGCATTTAATAAAAGATGCGTGTTTGAAACCTCCTTTTTTTTTATACTATCTACTTTAACTAACTTGTAACCATTTTAAACAAAGTCGTAGACGTAAGCATCTCATGATCGTGTGTCATCTTGGCGTCGCATCTTCAGTTACTGGCGATCCCTGCCGATTGCCCTGGCTTTAAGTTTTCTTCTGTTTATAGGTGGCTTTGAATCATGATATGTTTCCTCCCCCTGAAAATGAGACGTTGAAGAGGTGAAGATCTTGAAATCTGCGTACATGGAGTATTGCTTCCCGGCTATGATGGGTTGAAGGAACGGAGTGCGGCCATCCGAAATTATGTCTTGGAGCTTTTTGATAGTGATGACGAGAAAGTCTGATGTGGTTTTTGGATATATGCTTTATACCAGTGCATTCCACTTGTGCGTGCTACAATTCGAGATGGTCTTGAAACATAAATAAGCCGCCGACATATCTTTAAGCATGATGGGTGTTGAACGAAAGCCGTTTACACAATATGTCTCGGGGGTTATGAACCCATCATTTGTAATTCAGGTTTTACAGGCATGTAGCAGTTTTTCGTATATTAATTGTTTGCGGAGCCTCACAGCATCTATCATAAAACGTATGTCTCTTGAGATTGCGATTATACATGGACCACTATCCATCCATACAATGTGCATATATAGCAAACTCTGCTATAGCCCCATTCCACCATGTGGAGTGGCTCATCTTTGGTCTTCCTTGATTTTCTCCCCTTGCAGCCGAAAATACGACGGCCTGAGATGACAGCATGGGATGGAAATTGAATATTGAACCGTTTCACTCGACAAGACAATCATGACATGGAGTTTCGGTCAGGTTATAGATACAACAAAAGAGAGGCGACACCTTAAAACGGGGGCCTCAATCCTTTCATATGAATGGGTGAGTTCCAAATGGACAGCTCTTCGGTAGGGAGAGGGTTGGCGGGATGCAGCCATGTGCTAGGTTGACCAAGTGCCCGGATTACTGGGACATTGATTGATTCACCATGTGCCTCATTGGCGATAGCGTCCCAGTAGGCTATGAGCACGACCGTAATAGCGTGGGAGCAACGACATTACCAAACAGGTCAAGGACGAGGGTCGGCAAGATGGCAAACTACTCCTTTTATTGGCGACGGACTATACTCATGGATGATGAGATGAATTCGTGGTCGAGAGATGAGAGATGGGAGATCATCGGTGGAACTTGAATTCATGCAGCAAACCATTACAGCCATGACGGGAAACAAGATTGAGGTGTAATTCAATATGATTAGGGGGCGGGATGAGGCTGTAATATTGAACTCCATCCGCATTTACCTGTGAGTCTGTACATGTACTGGGGGGTTGTAGCATGAGCACCAAATGCCCACAAGGTTGGTACGTATGAAATGAAGATGGAATTAGACAATTCCATGTACATGACACTGAACTCATGACGGTCAAGCCTTGCGAAGGGGTGGAAATGCGCGTGCGGCTACAATGATACTCTTCCGGCAGTCTTGGCAATTACAAGGTGGTCTCAGTGAAAAGAAATATGAGTTTCCGCGACGTAGTTTTACGGGCTTCGGTGTTTCCGCAGCAAAATAAGGGAAGTCGACCAGCGTCTTGCAGAAAAATGTGAAGCGTATCTGCAGGCTGCTGTACCTGGTGCAGAAACGAAGCACGAAACCCCCTTGAATGATGGGGACAATCGCCAGAGGAAGAAACGCGAGAATGGCGCGAATAACGTGCGTGCTGTAGGCTTGTGTAAATGGATGAAATTCTGACAAGCTTGTACAGTACTGGAGCAATTGGGCGGGAGCTAAAAGAAAAATGGAGAGCATGTACAGTACAGTAAATGGAAGAGTTTCTGCTGGGTGGGTGGCTGACAGCTTACACGCGACAAGAATGGCCTAACTTAAGTTTGCGGATGTTCTTGATGGTAGTGTCACTCAACGCACTATCTTTTTTTCTCTTTACCCTTCGGTCTGAACCCCGGACTTGTAAAAAAAAAAAAAAAAGGTACTGTACCGACAGATGAGTGTAGTGTTGTGTAGGAGGGGTGTGAGAAGGAGTGTTGATGTTTTTCGGCGACATGAGGAACTAACTAGTTTAATGATGGGGTTCAATTACATGGTATGCGAGGAAGCAAATGAAACGGGATTTCCGTGATGGTATTCCTGCTGTTTCTTGATGTGAGGAGCCTATTTATCAAATGACATGCATGATTCATTAAGAATCCCAAAGAGACATGATTGCGAACAAGTTTGTTCCTTCTTGGACCATGATTGGTTGTCGGGACTGCATCTAGGCATAGAGAAATCTTAACAAGCATGAGTCTTGCATGAGAGTATTGCAGCTTGGGGTTCAGCCCGGTCTATGTCAGGAGCTGTCCCGTTTCTTGTTGGAAAGCAGGGAAGCGAAAGAGAGATTACACATGCAGAATTAAGGAATTCAATAAAATAGTTTAATCCGCTGAATGGAGCTTTGTGTTATTTCTTTGTATGGGAGTTTTCATTAAGTTGTGCTTGGTTTTTTTATATGGAGATTTTTTAAACTTGGTGGAAGGGTAATGCTTGGAGGGGCGGGGGGATAGAGTTCATCCACAAGCCAGAACCAGAGGGACTTTTCGTTACTGTATTCTCACTGCATGTGCAAAATGAGAATTGATCATCAAATAAACACGTCTNNGTGGCTATTTTGTGTATACATTTCCTATTTGCTGCAGTGCGCAATGCATGAGTCCTGCACCTGGCCAACGCAAGGAGCCTAATATTCATGACACAGATCAAGACAACCTCTTGTTTCCCTTCGTCGTAGAACACATAAAAAACAGGCTACGGAGAGACTGCCGACTTGAGCTTGTTATCACTGACAGGTTATAGACGCAACTGTTGATTCATTCGACTCGAATCTCTCTTGTGCTTCTGTTTCTCCGCACATCGCCGGGAAAACGCCCCGTCAGCCTAGTTGAAACTGAATCCGGTGGATGGCCGGGCG
>JABGLY010000069.1:0-30077 GCA_013623525.1 Fusarium dimerum
GAAGGAGGGAAGGGGAAGATGCTGTAAAGGGTAGGTGCGATTGAAATGGATACCAAAATGTCATGAGTTTGAATTTATCGGTGTACTAATAGTATTAAATGTGATGTGCAATGTACTCTCCCTCAATAAATATTAACTATATCTCACAATAAATCCAAGCACAAAGTCGTGTCATTAAATGTCAACTGCTTTTACTCGATTGAGCCAGTTGCTTCAGCGTGATGAATCAAGTCACATCAGTGAGCCGTGGTGTGTTATGAGGCCATCATTCATCTTCAACTACAAAACATCCCTACACCGGATAATTACTAACAGTTCCTTAGCCATTGACTTATCTAGAGTACATGTTCTTCTCTCGCCAAGATCATAAACCAAGAACATGGCGAGAAGCTTATCTTTGAACTAGAAAAGAAGAGGGTAGACGAATAAAGATCCCTCACCCAGCCAAGTCGAGTAAACTCGCTACGCTCCTCTCAATTAGAATTACTACCGCCATTCATCGCCTTCCTTGAAACGCCCTGAAACGAAGGGGAAAGAAAAAGAAGAAGAAGAACGCAACCGAGAATGAGAATAAAAAAAGGACCCCTGATGATATGACATGCAACCTATACGCAAGACGGAATGCCGATCTTCAAACTAATGCACCTCGAAACAGCAGATTTTTGATGCACCTCCCGTATAATGTAAAACCTGGGTATCGCAAACTTCATTTGCGCCTATTGTAATTCCCATGCTCTCCCACCCCGTCCCACCAATAGAGGCGCAATCTCCCATCCCAGGGGTGTTAGCCAAGGTGCAGAGGCTCGGATTTCTCGCAGGTAAAGAGGTTGATGTGGTGGTCACCACGCGCAGCACACCCCAGGATTGATTGATGGGGGTGGAAGGCCGTTGCCGAGATGGGAGAGCTACGGCTCTGCTGTAAGAAGCTCGAGTACGGCTCAAGGTTGGAGAGCTCGTGTCCATCGAGATTAAACACCTTTACCGCGTGAGCCGATGTTCCACTGTTTGCTCTCAGTCAGTCACAAATCCTTGCTTCAGTGTCATCTCATTGAAGGGGTACTTACACAGCAAACACCGGCAGATGTTCATGCGTGCTCGCTGTTCGGAGAATGTCCCGTGTCGTCTGGAACGAGTGCAACGGCTTATCCATACGAATGTCCCACGTCTTAACCTTACCGTTACGGCTAGCACTCAACAACTCACGCTGCCCTCCACGCTGCATATGCACACTCTTGATCCATTGTCGATCAGATTCATCCTTCCACTTCCGTACCATCGACTCCTGCGGTCGATTGCGTATATCAAATACACGAACGGCACCGTCTCCAAAGCCAGCCACAAAAATGTTGCCCGTCATCTGATCAGACGTCAAGGATGTCACACACGAGCCTGATCTTGCTGGGATATCCATGATGCATGTTTCGTATGCAGCATACCAGACCCGGATCACTCGCACATCGCCAGCTACAAGCACCCGTCCCGTCACTTGCTGCCAGTCAAACACCATGCCCGAGTTGA
The DNA here is from genome assembly GCA_013623525.1 of Fusarium dimerum. Taxonomy (NCBI): domain Eukaryota; kingdom Fungi; phylum Ascomycota; class Sordariomycetes; order Hypocreales; family Nectriaceae; genus Fusarium; species Fusarium dimerum. The sequence continues at coordinate 1,519 of JABGLY010000069.1, forward strand.
CGTTGCTCGGCACCATGTGTGTGAGTGCACGCCAGGCCGATGCCAGCTCAATCTGCTTATCTGATTCGTAGTCGCGGTATACACGTATTACGCCGTCCGAGGACCCAGTCAGCAGCATGGCTTTGTCATCCTCGTTGATAAATTTCATATCGCTGATCTTTGACCCTTCTGGGTTACCGTTGCTAAATCGGCTCAGGCGGCCCTGCTTCTTCCAATCCCACACATAGACCGTGTTGCCCTCGTCAGCCACGGCAAGATGATCTTCAAACTGGTGAAATGTCATCTTTGCGGGCTGCGCGCCATTATTGATGATGCCCAGCTGGTTATTCCACCGATGACTTCCAGCCTGCTGCTTTAATGGCTGGGTGTCTCGAATAATCGCCTCGTTACGAGTTCTTCGCCAGAGTCGCTCGTTGTACTCTGTGCTGCCCGGTTCATCCGCCTCACTTGGTTTCATCTGAGGTTCTCGGAAGTATTCCATAGACCATTCCAAAAACCGGCTCTTCAGGGGAAGCGTAGGCGGCTTGGTAAGGTCTCGCTCTTCGTAGGCCCCCGAGTAAGGCTCAGGGGCTATGTGGTAATTAGAATAGTTGGTAGACCGGTGAGTTTGATCAGGGCTAGCAGCCGTCTGGCTTGGGGTTAGTTTCATGGAAGGCGACCTTGTGAGTGATGGACCTGATGGAGTTGTCGGCCTAGACTTGTCCTCGTTTCCAACCAAGGATGGGAATAAGAGACTGGCCGTTCTACGCAGCAAACCCGGCGATGGAAGTGGCTGGGATGCGGAGGTGCCACTCGTGTCCCTTCGCGAGCTGTTGCTGGGGGTATGTCTGTGGACAGATTTGGCCGTTCGTTTCTGGATCTCGTTCATGATTACCTGGGCGGGGCCACCGACGCTCGAGTTTAGCAACGCGTTGTGCACATAATCCACCACGATAGTAGCCTCTCGCTGTACTTCGGGATGCGGATCGACGCTGAGAACCAGAGCCATCTTCCACAGAGCCATGTAGACTGTATTATGGGACAGCCCCTGGACCGCCTGTTTGATTGTACCGTCAGGGTTGCGGTGCTCTGGTCGAACGTAGTGCAACCCCATCTTGTGTTCCTGACCGTCTTCGCTTGGGGGGAAGGTAAGATATTCCTTTTCTTCCACCAGTTGCTCGTAGGCAGCGACGAGAAACTTACTCTCGAAGCGGACGGCAAACCTGGACAAAAACACGACGAACTCTTTTCGAACCATGGGACTTCCATCATTGGCCATATCGAGAATGGTCCAGGATATGGATTCTTCGATGCGAGCCACCTCCTCGGTGAGATCAGGGATCCCAAGGAAGGTAGTCATGGCGTGAACCATGGCAGCTCTAACCTCGCAGCATGGATCCTTTGTCAAGTATGCCAGCTTCAAGTAGGCGTTCTCCCGAATTCCTCGCCATTTGGCTTCTGGAAGATCCTGCCAGAGCTGGCTGATGCAGAGGCAGGCCCACTGCCTCAAGAGAGGGTTCTCCTCATTCTGAATGTGCGTCAAGCAGTAAGACATGATGTCCGTCTGGTTACAGACCATTTGGCCATTCCTGTAGTCCTTGCAAAGCATGGCAAGAATGAAGGCGCACATAGCCTTGTGTTCATCGCTATCCACCACGGGAAGTCCTTCGGAAGGCTTGAGAATCTGGGCGAAGTAGCTGTATCCGCTGTCCTTGATGAGATCCTGCTGGCAGGAGATGTCCACAGCGATGAGACGAGCCCAAATGAAAACCATCACAGGCTTCAACTCAGCAGCTGCAGACTGAAGGAGCTTGAGAACATATGGAAAGATACCGATGCTCAATGCCAGCTGCACTGACCAAGGCCCAAGGTCAAGGAACCTGCCGAGCAGAATAAGGGCACGAACACGGTGCTGCTGGCTGAGGAGGACCTGCAGAACCACAGGCAACTGATCAGGAGACTTTTGCGCCATGGCGTCGCCGCGTGTAAGGTACACATCAAACGCCGTTAATTGCTCGGTGAAGAACGTCGAATTCTGATATTCATAATCGATGCCCTCGTTCTCCTTCTTCTCTAGCATGGGAAGCTGAGCAAGGGCCATGTCGACTGCCAAATCCCAAGTGGCCCATAGCGGGTGCTGGTGGGTATCGGGAAGTTTTGGATATGACTGGGGATGGCAGCCGTATACCGTCATTACTCGCTGAGCAAGGAGAAAGTTGCGGAACAGGGCAGCCACCATAAGGTCCTGTCGAAAGAACTTGCGGAACAAGTCTCGTGGCAACGTCGTCCATGCGATGCTATCGGTGATTGCGGTGAAGATCCAGTTGAGCTCACCAAGCGGCGTGCGTCTCTCCTGGAGACGACCTGGGAGCTTCTTTGCCCGTTCAGGGCTGATGGTGGTTTTCAGAGGATTCTGAAGAACAAAGAACCAGAGGGCCATTTCTATAGGGGTTGTGAGACATGACGTGAAGAGATCGGCAGGCAGTAGGGGGTTAGTCGGGAGGTTCTCCTTAACGGCGCATGCAGCCAGATGGATGTATGGCCGGAAGCTCGTCTTCGTATAATTAGGATCGCGCTGGGCCGCCTCTTCTTCCTCCTCTTCATGTTTCTCTACGAACCGGTGGTAGTTATTGAGGATGTTGCCTGCTTCTGAACAGTCCCACACAAAGATGGTGGGCGCTTGTAGCCAGTGCTGAAGATCGTATAATGATACAGGAATGTACTGCGTGTAGTTCTTGTTAAACACCCAAATCTCACCCGACGCCGTTGGCTTAGGAACACCATGACCATTGTAATGAAGGAGAACGCGTTCATCCTTGGCATTTCGTCGTAATGAGATGCAGAACTTCTTGGTTTCTTCGACGGAGGGATCCAGGTACTGCTTATAACGTGCACGAATCGCAAGCGTTTCGTACTGAGCCTGTAACGCCTTACCGATATTTTCGAGGGCCTTTTGAATTGGTGGAACTGTCGGATCGGTCCAAGCCTCGAGTTTGGCGCCGGGATTTGTCTTGAGTTGGTCTGGAGGCTCGACGCCAATATTCAAGCAGACGGCAAGGGCCGCCGAAACTGTTTTTAGCCTATCCCTCTGTCTCCAGTCTTGAAGCTCGTATTGGAGAGGCTTAGGTTTGCCTGTCGTTTCGTGTCGTTTGTCTGTATAATACATATACCAGTTCTAAAAGAGAAGACTAGTCAGTTGCCATCAATTTGGCCAATATTGCTGGTGCCATTCAGGCCGAGACTGTGTAGACAAATGCGCAAAGATATAGCAGCACGTTGAAAACCATACAACACGTCGCGCTTCGGGATGTAGAAGGGATATGACAAGTTTCGAGCGCAATATTTTCAACTTCAAATCCTGTCTAGCCACAAGGATCATATCGTGGCTTGCAAAAGAAGATACTCCAAGACAGGCGAATCACGAATTGAGCGAGGACAGTAACTTACATTGGCAAGTTGTGATATAATATCTTCGGACTGGTAATGGTCCTCGAAGCCATGCCTGGCTCCCCATTCGGGTATACTGTCTTCAACCGGTTCGGCTTCCTCTGTCTGCCGAGGCGCGTAATCGCTCTTGGATCGGAGAAGCAACGGCTTCGAAGACCGGACTTGTCTCTGGTGATCGAGATCATCTCTTGATTCGAGGGTGACACTACCATTCCGTCGCCCAGGTGCGCTCGAGGGCCGCTGGTCTTGATCATCATCAGGAGCGTCGTTGGAGGTTGAACGCCCATTAGTCATTGCTCGCGAGGTAGATGTGTTGCCGTTGGACATGGTTGCGGGAGTCGCGACCCCGTTTATTTCGGTTCTCCGCGCCATCGCGGCGGCAAGAAGTGTTGTCGCAGAGTGATTACCTTTCTTGTAAGAGGGTGTGATTATTCTGGCGGTTGTTGGTTATGGTGTGGATCGGTGATGGTCTGGCCTTGGAGCTGGCGGATGAGAGAGAGCCTCGTGATAAGGCGGGTTTAAAGCGGAGGGTGTGACGTCTGCTGTCTACTCTTGTATAGACAAGGCGGTCATGTCGAGTTTTTGACGAATTCAAACTAGCATGGCGAAAGGGCGCTCACTCGATAGAAGGGGAGCCCTTGATTTCGAGTTCGAGATTGAATAACCGACGTCGGGACGGATTGCCGGGGAATCGTCAAGGTTGAAGATTCAGGGTTGGAAAGACGGAGAGTTAGGAAGAGGAATGGAGGTTTGAGGCGTGGTCCAGAGATAGGTACCTAGGTAAAGCTCAGGATCCGCAGGCGCCGAAAGGTACCCGACCTGAGTACTCTGTACAAGCATGGTCGCTACCTGCTAGGCGCTACCCAGAGGTAGCCTACCGCTGGCAGCTGCCACTTGGACCTCAGAAGTGGAATCAAAGGCTGACGGCCAAGTGGCTGACCAGAAATTTGAAATACCTAAGCTCCCAGCAGTATGAGCCACAAAAGCATCATTACTAAGGCGTGATGGTGACCAAGAGCTTCAAGACCACAGAACTGATGGAGAATTGCTGGTGCCTTCTTAGGTACTAGAGTACCTAGGTAGGTTAGTAGTTACCAACCTAGGTTGAGAACAACCAAGTAAACCTCAGGAAGGCAGCGAGATGACTGCCGAGTCCTGACAGCTGATCTGGGCACGAAGACAATTAAATCCCATCAGTCTTTGTTCATCCCAGAATTTGAATTACCATGTGCCTCGTGTATCATGTACACCTAAACTCATTCCGCTTTTACATCTCCCCACTTGAACCTCGTGTCCACTTCAAAATTCATCTCTGATCAATATCTTGACAATTAGCCTTCGTTGAAAGATTGTGTCAGGTAAACTGTTGGTAATTATAAACCCCAGCGACTTATGTACCCGCACTTTTTGTCTTGGTCACAGTTTCAGAACCGTATGCTCTGTCTGATCCCAACACTGACTTGTCATGATCTAATATCGCATGTCAGCTGTACGGCTCTTGTTTGAGGTATACCAACCATCATTAATATGTATGAATGCTCTTTTTTGAGAATACTATCACCTCGAGATGGCCACCTGTGTACCCTAATCATTCACGGATTTCGATATATCACAACAGCATCGCCGACAGTGACAATGGAACTTGAATTGTAGGTTGTATGATCATTCCTCATAATCGCTATCAAGTTTACCAGGGCCAAGTTTAGGTTATCTTGCAACGTGGATAGGCTTGTGCGATCAGTTATGTTCAGTATGTGGCTCGTTCGAGATGAGCCAGTCTAGGATCGTCCCGTCTCAAAAGCATGACTAATAAGTCTGACTTGATCGTTAGAATGGCTGTCAAATGCAGAGCCCTTGGGATGATGCTTAATATGTCAATACATGTAAACCTCCATGTACCGTAATTCCCTCTGTTCATACTATAATCAATGCCTGCATCATTGATGTATGTCGAATTATGTACGAAATGGTTCTGATAAATGTGGTTGCTTTTGTTGGTAGAGCATGACGAGGTTATACACTTTCAATCTTCGAACTTGTTCAATTCCCCCTTCTCATTTTGGTTGTCCCCACCCTCTTTCACCCTTTCTGATTGCACAAATTATCTCCAAATATTAGTTATTCGCACAGAGAGGGAAAATATATATATATATATATATATATATATGATAAACGAAGCACAATCCGTGCACTAATCCTTCATCTGGCACCATTTAGTGGGAAACATGAAACAACCGAAAGGATGGGGCTGTTGACCAGCGTTGGTGACTTTTCAGGTTACTTCTAATATCCGATGAGGAACCACAGCTGGTAGGAACCTGGTTGATCAGTCTATAAGTATTTGAGCCTCCTATACAATACTACATTGCGTTCCCAGCAGTAAATGAATCCAGAAGTATGGACCAGTCTGCGTTGTCAAATATCGAAACGACATAATTTCCCGGGATCCAACACCGTCTATTTAAGGTCTCTCGGACTCCACCACTACGAGATTCCATGAGGCATGCACTGTAGAATTTGATCATTTGCAAACAAACAGATTAATGATGGGTTGTGTTATACCATTAATCGAGATTTCTGTAATTTCCTGATGGTCTTTGATTATATACATCATTGGTGGGTTTTGGTTTTAATGCTCCATATAAAGCCCAGTACAAAAAAAACAATTGAGGTTGTATTCTGTGAACAGACATGAGAACCATCTCGTGTAACCTGACATTTGTTTGTCTTTACCAAAGCTCAAAATACTGTTGACTGACCTGACTGACACTGTCGTCTTGGTGATAAAGCAGTGTAACGGAAACGGAAACATCCATATGAACCCACCCGCATTCAACCATGTTAATACTGATATCAGCTTTGTTGTAATCCCCTTGCCCGCCCATGGAGCCGCAATTTACACAAAGTTCGAGGAACAAGGAGGAGGTTTCCGCCCACCGTTGGTATCAGATGAGTGAGTTCACGTGAAAAGGCAGCTTGGTTCCTCTTGGTGAACCCTCTGCTTATAGGCATAAGAATGAACAACTCATTAAATATGAAAAAGACGATTTAGCCCCTGGATTTGAGGCCAATGATGAATGTAGTGCATGGGATCTATTTAATCCTGGTTCGGGTACCTGTATGCGACTTCTGAAATCGCCAACTAAGAGCTGAGCCCCGAGTACTCATCAGGTCATCATGTGCCTTGCGTTTCATCCCCACAATGAGCCCCCCAAACTGCAGGCGGGTACTGTGCAAGAGGGCTAGAAACATCTCCCATTGGCCAATCTTTAGTCTTTGACCCCTTGGCGTAGTCCATGATGGTAGGCGTTAGGGAGGTGAATTTGAGGAACGAGCAGGACTTCAATAGGAGAAGGGTCCATGGAAGCCTGACCCAGGCCTTCGAAAGGGGTATTTTGCAGGGACCCGGAAGTTAGTAAGGCACGAAAAGGACTGCCTCACAGGGGCCCCCAGACTCAACGCAACGAGGTGGCGCCTGACCCAGCTTCTCGCACAGGATGTATAGCACATCACATCGCTGTATGTACATCCATGGTAGTAAAGTTCAGTCGCTGAGGCAGGTACCCACCTCCCATCATTTCAACTCCCAACCGCTGTTTCGATTCGCCGTCATCACCATCTTTTTTCTAGCCCTCTTGTCTGTCTATCCCCTTCTCTCACTCCTAATTCCTCCTTCAAACAAACGTGGATTTTTTCTTCATACGCCGCGGCGTCGCTCTTTGTCTCGATTTGGGTTTTTGTCGTGCGCCGAGATCTTTTTTTACCGACAATTTCGCAACTGCCTGGTCGCAGGACGAATCGACCGAGCATTACTGAACCTACCTAGGCTTCTCGACAGCTTGCAGAACCACAACGTCCGCCTCGACACCAGCCCCCTCCCTCGTCCCTTCTTAGAAAAAAAACGAGAGGTTGAACAACCCAAAAAACTAGACGACGATCCGCTTGGCCCTAGGCGTGTATGCCAATGCTCAACCAGCCATTTCGAGACTCGGAGCCTGATCTTTCTTGTTCCTGCATTTGTGGCTGGAATTATTCCTCCATCTTGATCTCCAACTCCCCCTTCTGGTGATCTTTACCTTCACGCGACAAAGTTTAGAATCGACAACCAGAATTCACGACTGCATCATTATATCGTCCAGACGTATCGCCGAGACACTGTCTATCGAACCTAATCATTGCCGCTGAGCGGCCGCTTGCTGACCGAATATGGCGTTCCTCTTTAAATCCAAGAAGCATGCCGACAGGTCAATGCAGAATCGTGATGCTAACTCGGGCTCACAAGGTTCTGTCCAGAGCGCATCTGCTCGCGCAGTGGAAAAGAATTCATCACAGCACCGCGCTACTCCGACAGGGAGCGTAAACTCGGTCGAAAATGAGGGTAGCAACGCCAGTCCTGATCAACCACAGAGACTTCGAGGAGGAAGTACCGACCAAGCATCACAGCCAAGCGACCTACCGGTATGTCCCAGGCACAGACTGCGCTCGGAACTTACTTGACTACTATACTAGCAGTTGCTAACCTTGACGTATTGTAGTTTCGCAACGGCCCTCAGCAAATGACGAGCCCCAACGCTTCACTCTATCCCTGGTCGCAACGAAAACTGACCTACACATCTACGCATCCTCCTCCATTCCCTCGATACGGAGCTGCTGTCAATGCCGTCTCTTCTAAGGAGGGAGACGTTTACTTGATGGGCGGTCTTATAAATGGGTCGACTGTAAAAGGAGACTTGTGGATGATTGAGGCTGGTGGCAATATGGCATGTTACCCCTTGGCGACGACCGCTGAGAGTCCGGGGCCTAGAGTTGGTCATGCTAGTTTGCTTGTTGGCAATGCCTTTATTGTTTACGGTGGTGACACCAAGATCGATGACTCGGATGTTCTCGATGAAACCCTTTATCTACTAAATACCTGTGAGTTCGCAGCAGCAATTTATGCGATCGAATATCGCTAACAACCACCAGCAACCCGACAGTGGTCTCGTGCTCTACCGGCGGGCCAGCGACCATCAGGCCGCTATGGACACTCACTCAATATACTTGGCTCCAAGATTTTTATCTTCGGTGGACAAGTTGAAGGCTACTTTATGAATGACCTTGCCGCATTTGACCTCAACCAGCTTCAAATGTCTAATAATCGCTGGGAGATTCTGATCCAAGCAGACTCAAACCCTAAGATTCCTGCTGCAAGAACAAACCACACCATGATTACATACAACGACAAGATGTACCTGTGAGTATCATCAACACGGTGTCCATGATAGGCGGCTAACAATAAACAGATTTGGGGGTACCAATGGTTTTCAGTGGTTCAATGACGTCTGGTGTTACGATCCCGCTACTAACAAATGGACTCAACTCGATTGCATCGGCTATATCCCCGCTCCCCGCGAAGGCCACGCGGCCGCGCTCGTTGACGACGTGATGTACGTTTTTGGAGGCCGAACTGAGGAAGGAACCGACTTGGGCGACCTTGCAGCTTTCCGACTCACCTCACGGAGATGGTACACATTTCAGAATATGGGGCCCTCCCCTTCGCCTCGTTCCGGCCACAGCCTAACAACTGTTGGAAAGTCGATTGTCGTCTTGGGAGGGGAACCGAGTTCTACAACATCTACAGTGAGCGATCTGGGTCTTATTTACGTACTTGACACTTCCAAGATCCGATACCCCAACGATGCCCAACAACAAGGACCGCCCAGGGTACATGGTTCCCGGAGACCGAGTGCTAGCGAGGGATCCCGGTACCATCCTCCCCCCTCGAGGGATGGCTCAAACGGGCCGCCAGATTCGAGGAGAATGATGGGAGGAGGCCCTTCTGCGCCTCCCAACGGTCAAAGAACGTCGCCCAACGGGACTGATGTCCAATCTCCGGCCAATATGGCACCCGTCAATTCAAAACTGCCTAGAGCATCTACCGTTCTCCCAGCTGGACCGCCCCCACAAGGACCTATGCCTGCCAGGCCGATGGTTGATACTTCTGCCCTTGGACGTGTCCGCGGGCAGTCTTCAGACCGTAGCAACGCGTCAGGTTCTCCCAAGGTTGGCCCTAATCAATCTCCTAACCCACGAGATATAATTCACGAAACAGATAGTCCAGTCTCGAACGGGCGACGGACACCAACGCAACATAACACTCGTGCCGGTTCTAGGCAAGATGCCACGCATGGAACTAAGCAACCTAAGGTAGCACGATCGCCAGCCGGTGCAGACAACCCACCTGAGCTTGGAGTTAAAGCGACTATTCCCCAACAGTCCTCTCAGGATGCGTCTTCTCAGCAGCAAGTTCCGCAGCAGCCAACCCCCCAGGATACAGCCCAGCAAGCCACACCGCAGCAGGTTACTCCTCGACCTGCTTCTCCGCCACCGCCCACTCGTCAGCCTAGCAATCCCCTTTCTCGGAGATCCTCTGGAAGAAATTCACAGACAGTCGTTCTCCTCAAGGAGCTTGATTCTGCTCGCAACCGGAATGCCTGGTACGCCTCGGAATTGGAGCTTGCGCGAAAGGCTGGTTATACGCCTAGTACCTCCAATCACTCTCTCCTCGACAGTAAAGCTACAGAAACATTCGACGACGAAGATCGACCTCTCATCGAAGCTCTGCTGTCAATGCGCACAGAGTTGGCCAATGTCCAAACTGCTGTTGACAAGCAGGCAGTTATTGCCGCGAAGCAAGTTGCTGAAGCTGAGAGGCAACGCGATGCAGCTATTCAGGAAGCAGTCTACGCTAAAGCAAAATTGGCCTCGCAGCTCGGTGGAAGCGCCAGTGGAACTCCTCAGTTCGACAATGGGCGAGATGATTCGGAAGCTAGATCCATCGAGTTGGGCAGAAAGCTCGCTGCAGCGCTGCATCTTCAGAAAGATCTCGAGCTAAAATTAGAATCGGCCAAGAGTGATCTAGAAGGCGAGAGACGAGCTCGTCAGCTAGCAGACGAGACATCGAGCGCGGCACAGCGGCGCATGGCAGACCTTGAAAGCTACAAACAGCAGACCTTGACTGAAGTCGAACGACTGAAGGCGGAGCTTCATGTCGCACAGCACGAAGCCCGGGAGCAATCTGTCGCATCCACTGAGGCCATCGCTGCTTTGGAGTTGTTACGAATTGAGAAGAGCACTCTGGAGGATAAGTTCGAAGAGGCTGTCGGAAGCTCAAAGGACCACGACGAGACTTTTGAGGCATTACGAGCGGCCATCGCATCCTCAGAGGATTCCAAGACCCATCTGGAAACAAGACTTGCCGAGGAACGAGCCCAGAGGGAGAAGCTTGAGGCTCAACTTAGCAAGCTCAAGGTCGAACACGAGGCCAGAACTGCTGAGCTCGTAGCTACCACACAGCGCCTGCGAGATGCCGAGGAGCAATCTCAGAAGCATGCTACTGAGGCTCGCACCCACCGCCAGGCTGTTCTGGCGGGGCTGGAGAAGATCTCGACACGAGAGGTCGCAAATGTGAGCAAGGGGGACGTGGAGCGCCTTGCTGCGCTTCAGGCCCAGGTCGCTACGTCGAGCGAATTGGTAAAGAAGTACCAACAGGAAGCGGATATTGCTGCCGAGAAGCTGCGTGCAGCTGAAGAACGAATTGCTGGACTGGAGCAATATCAGGAACAGTCCAGCCGGGAGGGCGTTGGTATCCGCAGGCAGCTGCAGTCTGCTCTCCGCGACACCCAAGGCCTTCAGGCTCTCAATTCCGACCTCAAGAGTCAGCTCGCTGCTCAGCAACTCGAGACAAATGCCATAACCGTGCAGTACAATGCACTCAAGGACATTCTTAGCGAACGAGGCATCAGTCCCACCGGCGCAATCCGCAGTCGCGGCCTAGCAAGTCCTCGCACAAACTCCCCCGATGTGCCCCGCGTACGCGAACTCGAAGCCCAGTTGGCGAATGCTACGGCTGCTCATGAGGAGAGCAAACAGGCCTTCGCCGCCCAAACTCAAGAGTCGGAAACGACGTACCGCGAGAAGCTATCACAGCTCGAGAGCGATTATCAATCTGCTGTGCATTACGTCAAGGGGACAGAGAAGATGCTGAAGCAGATGAAGGACCAACTGTCTCGCTACAAGACCGAGAACAGTCAGCTGAAGTCAGAAATTGAGGAGCTCGAAAGCCGTCTTGAGTCCAGTGGTGAGAGGTCTGCCAACGCGGGCAACTGGGAAGAGGAGAAGGCCCATCTCGAAGCCAAGGTGGAAAGCTTACAAGCTGAACTACAACAGACCAGAACCGAGCTGGAGCAGAATATTAAAGCACTGAGGGCTGAATTGAACGAGAGCAGACAGCAGCTTGACGAGGTGTTTAGGAGCAAAGAGGAGACGACCCAAAAGCTAAACGGTCATCGCAAGGACCTCGAGCAGTTGCAGTCCGAGAACGCCCTACTGGAACAGCGAGCCAATGACGCGGAACAGAAAGTGGCACTTCTTCTTGACCAAGTCGAACACTCGGTTGACAACTATCGCCGCCGTAGCCGACAGGCACCTAGCGTCAACTCGGAGCTGACGCCGGGTGCCAATGGACTTGGATTCGGACACTCACGCAATGAGAGTTCGGAAGGGGAAAGCATTTATGGAGGCAACATTAGTAACAGCAACTCGGGAAACGTGAACCATGGTCATGGTGGCCATCACCACAATGATCTGGAAGCCAGAAACAGTGCTGCTCTGGATAGTCTAGCCAGCGAGCTTGAGACACTTCGAAGTCAATGGGAAGCAACCAACAAGAACTACCGTCTCAGCACGAACTTTGACTTTGAATCAACACCCAGCGCCAAAAAAGATGAGGATGGAACATCTGGCATGGGGCTCAGCGAAAATCTTGCTGACTGGCGCAAGAGACTTGACACCGAAGAGCATCAGGGCAACGGGGATAAGAACCGACGCCTATAGTACGAAATGACGTTCTGGATACGGATCCTATACCGGCACGTATGCGCATGCCAGTTATCTTTTTTTCTCACCTAGTTGTCGACGACCGATACGATGGTCTATCATGCGATATTTGTACCCCCCCTGACCTTTCGCAGAGGCCCATGGAGTTACGGACGCCTCACGGTTTATGTTTGTTGTTTTTACAGGTACAGCAGTTGATACCTTGGGATTTTCCCTGTCTTTTTTTTTTTCTCTCTTCACCTTTTCTTTTCTATCTTTCCTTGATTCTACCTACTTCTTCCGTGTTGTATTGATCAATTCCTACTGGATCGTTACCACGGCACCCTTCTCCAGCACACCTGGGCACGAGAAGGAATTAGAAATATTTGTCCGAGACTTTTGATCCTTTTTCTTCTTCAGCGCGCGCGACATGTACAGTAAGGGGACTTACCCTGACCACCACCCAGGACTCAAGGGATTGAGTGAAGATGAGAAAAAAAGGAGTGTATGGAAATATATTGTCTGGCCTCTTTGTTGATTCTTGGCTGGATCCGATGAGAAGGCTTCAGTGTTTTATGGGAAGTGCGTTTTTGTTTTCGAATATGAAGAGTGGATGAGACTGGGTGGTGAGGTTTCAATGAATGAAATGAGGATTTGATTCGGCTCAACAATTGACATTTTTTGCCATTTCTTTTTCTTTTTATCTTCTCATGGCCACCTTGTGTGACATTTGTCTGTCTGCTATCATTTGATTATTGTTATGGCACGTATTAGGCCAAGATCATAGGAAACGTTGAAACTCCTGAATGGTTGGGTGATAAAATGCCATCTATGATCAGAATAATATCATTGTCGTTCATTGCGCCCGCTGCCTCTGGAAAAAAAAGAGAGAAAAGAAAAGAAAAAGAAAACTCCCAGATACCTCAACAAACGTAACAGCATGTCGACAATACTAAGTGCAGCTAGGCGTTTGCAGTCATCAACCCCTTATGAATCCCAAGACACCTTCTGAAATCAAGCTTGCGACCCTCACGAGGCATATGTTCACCGCTCGCAATACATAGAATACGCATCTTGGGGTCGTAGCGTAGACCTGTGAGGAGCTTGGGTGTGATGAGGAAATACTGGCTTGAGTGTTCACGGCAGGCGATCTCAACCATGCGCTCGTGAACCATTCGTTCGTTTCGGGGGTCCATACCCTGGTTGATCTCGTCGACGACACGGAAGGGTGACTGGGCCATGGACTGCAGAGCCATGAGAAAGAAGATGGTAGAGACGGCACGTTCGCCGCCGGATTGTCGGTGGGACGTGAGTTGTTGTAGAGCCTCATTCTCGCTATGCGTCGTGAAATGTCAGCCAAGAGCATTCTACTTCATCTTTGTGCAACCAATCGCAATGGCGAAAAGTCAACTTACCGGAAGCGAACCATGATATCAAGGGCCCAGGCATCAAAGTCCTCGGCCTTGTGAACACGAACCTCGCCAGCGCAGCTGATCTGTTCAAAGTTATACGCAAAAGCATCGTTGATCTTGGAGACCAAATCATCCAATCGAGGTTCCCACCTAGACATGATGTCGTCGATCTCACGAGTCAAGCCATGGAGCTTTTCTGTAGCACCCTCCATCTTGCGAGTGAGGCGAGCAATCTCCTGTGCGCGCTTTTCGAATTCACGAATCACGTTGGGGTTTGCGGCATGAATAAGCTCCAGTTTGGCTTCTTCAGCATCCATCTCCATCTGCACGTCTTCTGGACTCTTTCCCTCACAGAGCTGTTGCCAAAGCGCTCTCTTCTCAGGGTCAATACCATCAAGAAGTTCTTGAACTTTGTCTGTGAGTCGACGGCCCTCTTCTCGACGGAGATTGGCCTCATCGGTAGCCTGTTGAAGGGCTTGTTTCTCGACGTCGAGTTGCTCCATAATATGAGCATTACGTTCCTTGAGGCCAGAAATGTCCGACTGTGCCTCAATCCTTCGGATCTCAGCTTCAATGACAGCATGGCGGGCTTCTCTCAAACGCTCTATCGCTCCTCGATGACGGAGAACAAGTTCTGCTCGACGCACAGCAGCCCCATCCCACTCATAGCGGAGATCCTGCATCTTCTTGCGTGCGTCGCGCAAGGCTTGTTCGAGGGCCTGTTTGGACCGCTCTTCGGATTCTGCACCTGTTAGCTCCTGCTGATGTCAGTTCTTGGACTGCACTGACCAATCTTGGCTGGCAGAGATTGCCATTTTTGGTATTCTTTTTGTAGAATATTCTTCTCTTTCTTGAGTCGGTCCTGATATCCGTTAGTATACAAGCAACGTATGACTCTCCACGTCACTTACGATTGTGTCATTGATCTCTGTTGTTTGATCCTCAATACTCTGAGATTTCGCTTGTTGAGCTCTTAGCTCCTCCTTCAAAACATCCCGCTCTCCCCGAAGCTCTGATATCCGCTTCCGAAGCTCCTCCTTCTCCTGGGTATCAACCGGCTGAGAAGTCCAGAATTTGCCGGGTTGGATATTTTTGGTTATCGTAGTCATTGCTTGGGCTCCGTATTCCTTTCGCCTTCGTACCGTAAACGACTGCTTGCCAGCAGCCCAGTTGTTGACTTTTCCGCTGTTGATCAGTCGATCATACTGTGCGTCATTATGGTCTTGAAGCGAAACACCAGATTGATGCAGCCTCTTTTCTGCACAGAGCATTGCCAGAACAGGTTCCGGACCCTCGAGGAAGTCAATTGCAAAGCCGTCCAATCCAAGCTGGACAGCCTCCTCAGAGTCACATGGGGGCCGGAACGTGCTCAAGGGGTGAGCGCAGGTCCGGATGACAACCGACAAGCTCATGTTACGGTAGAGTTGCTCTGTTAGCTTTCTGTAGTCATTCTTCGTCTGGGCCGTAAAGCTAGTAAAGTCGTCACCCTGCAGCAACGACTGTATTTGGTCCGAGTACCTTTCATCCTTGATGGAGCAACTGATCATCGGTGGGCCAAATACTTCTTTCTCAAATTCGTTTTGATGCTCTTGAATCCAATCCCAAGCATGCGATATTTCGGGGAAGTGCCGCTTCATAAAGTTAAGCTGCTGGCCTTGTTGGGTCTCGAATGACTCCATATTCCTCTCAGCCTGCTTCATCTCTGCCGTGACATTCTTTCCCCGTGTCTTGATGTCGGTGATTTGATGATCTATTTCGCGTTGCTCTGCTGCTAGTTCCCGGAGAGTGTGCTCTTCTCCTCGCTATAGTCCATGTTAGAATTCGATACGCAAAGTCATGCAATAGAATGGTACCCACAATCTTTTGGTTAAAGTCGGCGGGATTGAAATCATGAGGTTGATTTCTTAAATCGGCCTGGAGTGAGGTGATCTTGGTCCTTGATTGAGCCAACTCCTTCTTCTTGATATCAAAACCTTTGTGTTCCGCGTCAAGCTTGTTTTCAAAATCCCTGAGGTCCTCGACCACTGTTGTCACTTCCCGAGCCAGTTTTCTCGCCTTCTCTTCCGCCTCTCTCAAAGCGTTCTTCCTTCCTGCAATGGCAGCGTCTATTTTTTGAGCATAGGCTTGTTTGTGATTGATGGCCTCGAGAGAAGGTCCGCTAGCTTCCTCCAAACGCTTCAAAGATCTTTCTGCAGCCTTCTTGCGCTCTTTCGCTTCTTTAAGCTTAGTCCGGGCTTCGTCATATTGAGAGAGCACCAGGGCTGATTTCAAGTTGCTAACCTGCTCCTGAATCTCTGCACGCTCCCGTACTCGGTCGACGTCAGCCTGGAGACCTTGTTGTCGGGTCTCCAGGTTTCTTAGGGTATCCGTATCAGTGTCAGTAGCCTGTGTCAACTCCTTCTTCAGTTTATGGAGTTCCTGAAGCTGCTGCTGCCAGTTAAGCATCTCAGGCGGGGCCGCAGCACGGAGGGTTTCGTGCAATAGGTCAACTGGTGTGCAGGCTGCAAACTCAACGACCCGGTCTTGGGGAAGAAATTGACAAAGGTTGTCGACCTGAATTTTGAGTTTCTGCATCAAGAGTTGGATTGACTTGTGACTCGTCTCCTTGCCGTTGAGCCACCATTTCTGCGTGTTTTGTTCTCGTCGAATTTGGACCTTGACTACCCAGTTCTTCCGATCCTTCTGTCGCTTGAATAATTCGATCTCAACGGTTGCGGTATCTTTTCCATGCTTGACAAACTCTTTCACAGAGCCAGCTCGTCCAAGGTGCTTGGGACCGTAGCCAAGGCCTAGACAGATGGCGCAAACTAATGAACTCTTGCCCGTACCATTGGGTCCAATGACCATATTCAGATGAGGCCCTGGAAAAAACTCGGCTTTCTCGTAGGTTACGAAGTTCTCAACTGTGACGCGAACGATGGCACCAGGTTGAAACCCATCAGGATTGTGTCCACCCGTAGTGCCGTTGACCTGTGTGGGCTGCGTGAGGTTTTGGATAGGCTCGTCGTCATCGTCATCATTGTCGTGATTCGTGTCGATTCGAGGTCGCTTTGGGGAGTTTAAAGACTGCGTACCGTGCCCAGCATGGGATTCATCACCGTCGTCGTCTTCCTCTAACTCTTGCCGCCTGCGGCGGCGCATAGAAGCAGGCGGCATGTCGCCCGGAATTCTGAGGCAAGGATGTCGATGTTTGTAAACAAATCTGTATTGAAATGGTGGGTTCGAAGTTTGGTTGTCTCAGGGCTGTCGCGCCAATCCAGGTGGAAGAAATTCGGGACAGTGGTATTGAGGGGTGAGACGTTTTGGACCATTTCTTTGACGGATAAGCTGCGTTGAGGCTCCCAATTTCGATTGTAGGAAGGTAGCCTAGAGGTCAGTACTGTTACTACTGTCTGACGCGCCAAATCGCGTCAGTGCGCGCCTGCTCCGAGTGGCCTAAAGTGTGTGGGTCCCGGTACTTACAGTACCTAGGTACTGAGCACTTGTTCCGAGAGATGCTTGTCACTACCACCTACAGAGTACCTTTGTAAGATGAATGGTACCTGACTTGCCCAGATAAGGTTCCCACGAGCCTGCAGCTACCTCAGGTACCTGCACTACGGTGTTTGCATATCAGTGAAGAGCAGGTGATTCACGACAGCGTCAACATTTGACGATTGCCTAATTGACAAGCGCTCTCTTTTTATTTGATCTTGACCAAGATGAGGTTCCGTGAAGCGTAGATATAGTAGTGCAATCAATTTTAGATACGTTCACCTTAACCAAAGTTGTATGAGGTTAGGTCAATAGTAGGTAGGATCCTCTTGCTCCGGGAGTACAGTGGACACATGACAGACGCAAAGCATGTATGAATTGGCCCACTCCTTCCATCCCGTCGTGTTGAATTGGAAGCGAAGAAAACAATCGCAGAGAATAAAGAGGGGCAGGTAGAAAAATCCAAGACAAAGCCGACATGTCTGAAGAAAGTGCATACCTCTTGTGATCCAAGGGAGATGAGTACGTGTCCGTGATTGCTAACAAATGTTCCCTTACTCCCATCGAATTTCTGTTAAGAGTGACTGCCTGTCAAGCTTAGTAAGTGAAAGTGCCAAGTCTATCCCTGTTGAAGGGGTTATGCAACTTCATCCCTTGGAATTCAACTTTCTCCAGATGACTTCACATACATATCTCGTGAATTCCTGATAATTTTCCAGCTCTGTTGATCGTGCCACCTCTCGAGCTGAGAATGGATTTTCTCCTTCACAACCTCTATTCAAGGAACAGTCATGGTATCAACCTGTTAAAGTCCAACAATACCCTAGCTCAAGTAGAGCTGCATGACGGGATAGAATCAAGTTAAGAGGTATCAGACAAGTATCTTGAGGATCCCCTGGCGTCAATGGATTATCCAAGCATATCCACGTATCGAGTTACCACGAAGTCGTGGAGGGTTGGCTTTTCAGCAAACCTGAGAAGAGTTACAGCTGTTCATCTGTTATCGGATGCTATTTGGCTTGAGGGCGAAGAGGTTGGGTTATGTCCTTCAACCTGGACATCCCGCCGCTTGACCACTTTACCACTCATGCATGGCTCGATCGATGTATTGAAATCCCGCATCGCTATGGCACTCTTGTTCTCACTTTTGTTCGAAATTCTTCGCAATCAATTCCATCTCTCAGTTGTCACTCTTACAGCACACTTGCTAGCCGATCTTTGTTTGGTCCTTACTCTCCTCTTTGTGGTGCTCAAGTAAAACACCATGGGTAAGCTGGAATGCATCGTGATGACTTGGAGGACAGACTTGTCGCAGCTCGTTTGTCAAACACTCCCACCCACTCCGAGTTATGGCAGTTTGACTGGTTAGTTAAATCCCTAGTCAGCTTTTATTGGTAACCCGGCCAGGTTATGCAGGTTGGGGGGATGCTTGTCAGTGCCTGGCAGTGCCAGGCAAGATTGCATTGGATACCAACGGAATATATACTTAGCTGTGTTGATGCATATCTTCCGCCTCTCCATTAGCTACATCTACCTGGTAGATGCTATGTCATCAACATCCCAGTCTCCCTTCACACCCAACCTCACAAAAAGTCCATCCCGCCACTACGAGGATTGCATTCCTTACCAGAAAAGAAAAACACAACCTATGGATACTGTTCGTTGACTCAAGCACATCTTTCTCTCTCCTCTCCCTCTCTCCCCCTCTCTCTCATATTCACCCACTCATTCATTCTTTCATCCTCTGTCGTTCCTGGTGTTTTCTTCTTTCCAACTACATTGTTTGTCGCCTCCTTCCTCTCAAATCGTGTTGGCTCCTAGCCATCTTGTTTCACTTGGGTCAGCACGTTTCGATCCCCTTTACATCTTTCTACCTCTCTCTCTTTCCGTTTTCCTCTCCCTATCTACCTATCCTCTCCGTTGTTATTTCCTACTCAACAACTTCTCTCACTTGCGTTGCCACTTCCTCCACCGCTCCCTGTGCTGGGATATCAACACTTCACCACTCACCCTCGTAGTTTTTTACGCCAGCAACCACTCACTTGCTTTGTGCTTGGGGTCTCTATTTCGAATTGTTACGCTTCATCGGGTTGCCGAATTGAAGTTTACAAGTGTATTATGTGCTGATCGACCTCGATTCGACAATCACCATGGCCGAGACAATGGTTTCCACCTCGATTCGCTCACCTCTTTCCGAGACCACTGATCGAATCAATGCTACGTATCGAGCTCAAGGAGGTCATTACAAGCCTCCATACGCTCAACCAGTCAACCAAAACACTTCTGATGCTGTTCGTGCCAACTATGCAGCTTATGCCGCCAACAAGGCCCAGACCCCTCGATCTTATGCCCAGCCTGCTCGCCCAGTTACTCGCAATGCTGTAGCCCTGGACACCCTGCAACCCCCTCAAGATGTTGACGATCGTCGGTTATCTCAAGCTTCTTATGACTCAACATCCAGCAATCGAAGTAAGAAGAACTACAAGACACATATTGGTCCATGGCAACTAGGCAAAACCCTAGGAAAGGGTTCATCCGCGCGTGTTCGTCTCTGCCGGCACAATGTTACTGGTCAGATGGCCGCAGTCAAGATCGTTAATCGCCGAATGGCTTATCTAGTACACGATAGTAGCCTGGCCGCCCTGAGCAAGTGGGATAGCAGCCTTCCTGACCAGGCTGGTGGTGAGATGCGTGTGCCTATGGCTATCGAGCGTGAGGTGGCTATTCTAAAGCTCATTGAGCATCCTAATATCATGAAACTTTATGATATTTGGGAGAATAGATCTGAGGTGTAAGTGCTAAGCCTTTCCCAGACTGCTGTCTTTTCCCTGACCCTTGTAGGTATCTCATCCTCGAATACATTGATCAGGGAGATCTTTTCACTTTCATCAATGCGAAGGGTCGGTTGAGCGAGGAGGTTGCAATCTACTTCTTTCGCCAGATGATCAGCGCCATATCCTACTGCCACTCGTTCAACATCTGCCACCGCGACTTGAAGCCTGAGAATATCTTGATTACGGCCGACTTGAAGATCAAAATTGCCGACTTTGGTATGGCTGCTCTTCATCAAACTGACACCCATCGGCTCGCTACAGCCTGTGGCAGTCCGCACTACGCTGCTCCCGAGTTACTTAAAAACCGGCAGTACCGCGGAGATCGCGCAGACATCTGGAGCATGGGTGTTATCCTGTACGCTATGTTGTCGGCGACGCTTCCCTTTGACGACCCTGACCTTCGCGTCATGATGGCCAAGACAAAGAAGGGACAGTACGAGATGCCAAAATTCCTGACCATGGAAGCAGAAGACCTGATTCGAAGAATGCTTCAAATCAACCCTGATCGTCGCATCACTCTCAAAGAGATTTGGCAGCATCCTTTGGTTCAGAAATACGCATATGTGGACAACTTTGGGGATATCAATGCTCAGCCCCCAGACACCCGTAAGGGATTTCAGTACAACCCCGTGCCGCCAAATGATGTCGATCATCAACTCTTGCGACAATTGCGTTCCATGTGGCACATGTTCAGCGAGTCTGACCTGAAGCTCAAACTTACCTGTCCAGGGTATGTTATCCCATCCACTTCCATAATGAATGAAACACATACTAATCGTTGCAGGCCAAATGACCAAAAGGCCTTCTACTGGCTGTTATACAATTACCGCGAGAAGCAGCTTGAAGACTTCAAGCCAGAGATTTCTCACTCGATGAGTGACTATCACCATATGAAGCCTGGTGTGTGGAAAAAGCGCGTGTCAACCTGTGAATTCGCCCAGCCACGAGCCAACGGCCATGGGCGATCTATCTCGCGATTCACTGTCATCTCCAATGCCACCGAGCATGGTCAGGCTGTGGGTTGCGATGCGTTTCAGGAAAACCGCCAATCTCAGTCTCGCGACCTTCAATCCAGCAACTCCAAAACAAGCGTCAACCGTCATCATTACACAGCCAGTGGCTCGCAGAGCGGCAGAGCTCGCAGCGGATCAGGAGTGCGTCACAGCAGGGTTGTCCTACGTAACTCCACAACGGGCCGCTTGCAATCTTCTCGGGGCTCGCTGTCATCCCTCCACAGCAGTCGACAGAGCACGCCACATGCACGCAGCGCTAGGCATAGACGCGGAGTTGATTTCAGTCACGTTAGAAAGCGTTCCAGCTCTGCCACTCCTGCACGGCGAAGCAGTGTTACCCCCAGCATTACAGAGCAAGGTTCCACGTACCAGCTGGAGTTGGCGCAAGACGATATCCCAGAGGTTCCTAGCCTTCCGGACAACGTCGTGGCCAGGCCAGTTTCCAAGCGCAGTTCCAAGGTAGAGATACAGCATACCCCTGCATCGACTGTACGACCGGCAATGAGATCTCGGCATGCTTCAGAGATCTTCAAGGAAGAGCTGCGACATTTTAGCAGTAATATCGCCAGAGACTGTGATGAGGCTTTCAAGAGCTCGTTGATGGAAGAGGATTCGATCGCAGGATCTCTGACCGAACCAGAGAGAGGCCAGTACGAGTCGACTCCATTCTCTTATACTGTGGAGGATATGGGTGACCCAATTGAGCCCGACAGTCCCGTAAGGTCGTATAGCAGCAGGCCTCTTCCTCCATTACCTCCTTCCCCTGGTGATGGGACAGATGCTTACTCGTTGGCCCCGACGCCCCTAGAGTCCCGCCCCACGACAGGGGATTCTTATTTCGAAGAGCTCCGTGTACAGCAGGTCAAAACAGCCCAGTCGGTCGTGCTTACTAGGCACCCAGAACGGCGTGTGGTCTCTGCGCCTGTCTACCACCACAAACACAAGAATCCTGCAGCTCTGCCATCCATCAATGAGACAGGAGTCAACAATGACAAGGCCCGGATCGTGTCTGCGCCTCCGCATACTCCTACCCGAAGCCGAGGCGATAAGAACCGCGGCATCGAGTATTTGAGCCAAGTCGAGAACAGTATTCGTGTGGTCTATTCACCAAGCAACCAAGGCCCGGTTAAGATCCCTGAGCCGCTCAACGTGAAGAAGAAGGTGACGGAGACAGAGTTGGGGCGTATCACCTCACAATCCCGTCCAGACCAGCAAGTGGTTCGCCCAATGCCCACTTCGGAGAAGGGGCCGAAGCAAACTCAGGAGGCGAGTGTGGTGACTGAGCGCCCCCTGCCGGATGCGCAAGTCGAAGTCAAGAAGAAGAAGTCGTCGTGGTTCCGCAGAGCGTCCAAGGTGGAGTCGGACCACAGTGCAAAGTCGATGGACTGGCAGGATTGCAGTTCGTATGCGACCTCGAGTGAAGGCAAGCGAAGTGATCTCGCCTCAACGGGGGTCGCAACCAAGAAGAAGTCGTTCAGCTTCTCTTTCTGGAAGAGTAACAAAAACGCAGATTCGACTATGTCTATTGACAGTAAGTGCCAACATGACGGGCATTGTCTGTGTCCAATACTAATGATGGCAGATGAACCAGGGGCCAAAAAACCGACGCATGAGGTCAGGACTGCCAATTCGAGCTGGCAGGAGTCTGAATCGGGCGGGGTTCGTAACATTGAGGTCAAGCGAAACTGGTTGGCGCGCCTGTTCCGCGTCAAGCCAGCAACGAGCCATCTGTGCATGACGGTCTCGCGCCGACGGGCTCGCCAAGAGGTTGCCATCCTGCTTCGGGAGTGGCGTAAGTACGGAATACGCGGTGTTCAAGTTGACAAGCAACGAAACATTGTGTTTGCACGAGTTGCAGCTAAGAACCGTAAGTATACGTGCCAAGTGTGTGAAAATAGACGGCAGCTGACAAAAGGACAGACCTTAACTTGAAGGAGGTGTCGTTCGCGGCCGAGGTGATGACTGTGATTGAGCATGGCAAGAAGCAGCCGCTCTGTATCGTCCGGTTTACCCAGGAACGTGGTGCGGCCAGCAGCTTCCACCAAGTGGTGGATACAATCAGGCTGATTTTTGATACGCGAGGATTGACCGTGACAGACAGAAGCAAACAGAAGATGATGATCAAGACGTTGAACTCTTGATCATCGGGCTGTGTTTGAGAGTTGATGATCCAATCTGGGCATGGAGACTGCCTGATAAAAGCTGTCGAATAGTACGCATTTCCAGAGAGGCGCGAGATGATTTAGTCTAGCATGCACAGCGCTAGGTTGGATGCGTGTACGAGTCGACGTTGTTTTTTTGCATGAAGGGCTGGTTGGTGTTTGGATGTTTGAAAGCATTGGTTTCCTATTGGAACAGGACGGAGTGTTTCTTGTTTTTTTGAGCTCACCGAGGTAGGCGTCGAGGTTATGTGTTCTTTGCAAGTCGATATCAACATGTTTGGTATGGGGTGGGTGGAGATGAGAAGATATGTTATTGTTCCAAGGGCAATACAGCACAGGGGACAATAGAAAGAATCAGTTGGGATGGATCGGCTGTCCAGTGGTTTGAATGCAATTCAAAAGAACGGAACTTGAATTGCTGTTTCTTTTGGACTGACTAGTAACCCATTGTCACCTAATTATTAGTATTTATTCATATTGTCTGTTTGGTCAACCGATCAGTAGTCATTGACCGAGATAGATTGTGGTGATTGACCTATCTATATCTATTGTCCCTTGCTCCCCCCTTAACATTGTTGTTTCTCGTCACTGATATACTGAATATCAGCCACGTTTATAAGGGGAAACTATGATACAAGTGATGGGGTGCTAACAGTGTGTTGAAATTACTCATAACTTGCCGAATTGTAAGTACTATTATCATTAGTAGCAAAATAGGTGTGCTATATGAGGCACCTTGAATATGTTAGCTTTTAATTGGCTATATGGCACTATGCAGAGGTTTATGACATTTGATGGAATTGGGATTTATTTAATGGAGAGGAGTTTCAGTGACCAGTGACCGGGGCTTGGCTCTGGGCGTGGAGTTGTTCACGACTGGAGTTTCGGAGTAGGGTCCGAAGTCGGCATAAACTCACCGATGGTACCGTGCGTTCGGAGCATTCAGCCGGTGAGGCGGGTGGCAGTTGTCAGTTGAGTCGGTATTCCATGACCGAAAGCTTGAATGGCAAGAGCCGAGGCCCGTAAGAATTGGAGAAAGGATAATAGATAGTCGCCGGCAATGTTATTTCGTCGAGTCGAATGGAAGAAAGCTCAACTCGGTAGTTCACCGAGGCAATGTAAAGGGCGGTTTCTGTTATGGATAGCTCACCATGCCAGGGTCAAGTTTGAGGATTTAGTAGTGGGCAGTACATGTTTTTGGAGAGCCTGCACAGGTAGGTAGGTACCTGACATTTACAGTGTCTTTCAAGGGCTGGAATTCTGTATTTATTCTTTTTTCCCCCTTTTAGTAAAGATCTAGTAAGAACGATTGTAGATTCATAAACCTAATAAGATGGTGAATAATTCGCATTTTAATGGGTTGTTCCTGCTCAAGATATTTGCTATGACGCCCCTGCTTCTTGATAAAGCGCTGGACCTTCCCCGCCAAAACACCTCTTTAGGGGGTGGCACATGGAGAAAGGGAATAAGGAGGGGAAAATAGAGGCAGGCACATGCAATTTTCGCCTTCCCCCTCACTAACAGTGTCCATGTAAGTTCATGTTGGCTTTTGTACGATGCCGATCGTTGCCTATTTGCACACCATGAATACCGCCGTCACTCTTTTGCTGGCTACACGTTGTTTTATTCTTCCTCTTGGTGTGCTTCGTTAGCGTCCCGGCATACGATCTACGAACTACAGTGCAAGAAGCGACGCAGCGAATCTTCTCCATCTACCCGAGTGGATGGCTGGTAGCTTACCGTATGGGGAACGGACGATGACCGTGGATGATGAAGGTGTGTTCTGCTGGTTACTGTTATTATTCATTTTTGTCCAGGCGTTCGGTTGATCACAAAAAGACATCCAATCGAACGGACGATTGATGACAGGTATATGAAGCAAATGAGACAAAGAACAAATGAATTAAAGCTGTCAATTACTGAAATCTTTGATGGAAAAGTTGCGTCGGTTTCAACTCTGGCCCTGGACGTGATGGATAAGGCCGGCGGCGGTGGCGGGGCAAGCTTGTTCGGTCGTGCTCCGAAGACCGTGTCCGCATACGGCTCTTGATCTGGAGAATGGAGAAAAGGGCTGCTGTTGATGAACATGTCCAATTCAATTTTTAATCTGATGGCGGTTATCTATATAATCCTCACGTCAGGTAGGCAGATTCTTCAATCTCGGCAACATTTCCTCAATCCATTTGCGACCACGATACAACCAACGAATCACCCCAGACAGCCCAGACATTTACAAACCTGGATGGAGTAAAAGTTGGAGTACAATACAGTATCCAGAGCTTACCCCGGATTTCTTTGGCTTGACACAGTCTTGTGATTACATCTCGCCTTAACGGATCTTGACCGATCGCCGTTCTTAGCCGGGTCCTTCAAGCGTCATAACGAAACCAACTTTTTTTTTACGTCGTTGTTTTGTCTCGGCTCGGACACACGTGAAAGTCTATACTATATATACAGACGATAGCCGCCGTCCTTTCGTTCAATCTTTCCCATACATTTGCTCATACCTCCCCTTCCTTCAACAAGCTCAACTTTGCTTTGATACTTGTTCTTGATAAGCGATCACATATACCCGCCTATTCACCATACCATTCACAATCACAACAACAACCACAATGGCTTCTACAGAGTCAATCCTCCAGGGTGTTACCATCCTCGGCAAGGTTGATGATGCCCACCGAAAGATCCTCACTCCCGATGCCCTCGCCTTCCTGGCTCTCCTCCACCGATCTTTCAATGCCACTCGCAAGAACCTCCTTGAGCGTCGCAAAGCTCGTCAGTCCGAGCTCGACCGTGGCGTCTTGCCCGATTTCCTCCCAGAGACAAAGCACATTCGCGAGAACACAACCTGGAAGGGAGCACCCCCCGCTCCCGGTCTGGTTGATCGCCGCGTTGAGATCACAGGTCCTACCGACAGAAAGATGGTTGTCAATGCCTTGAACTCGGATGTCTTCACTTATATGGCTGATTTTGAAGGTAAGGCTCCTTTTTATGCCTGTCCACATCATGCAAAAGCGACTTGTTACTGACGCAACCCCTTCCAGACTCAAGCGCTCCCACTTGGGATAACATGATCAATGGTCAGGTCAACCTCTACGACGCCAACCGTCGCCAGGTCGACTTCAAGCAGGGCTCCAAGGAGTACAAGCTTCGGACTGATCGCAAGCTCCCTACTCTCATCGTTCGTCCTCGTGGCTGGCACCTTGAGGAGAAGCATGTCACCGTTGACGGCGAGCCTATCTCTGGCTCCCTCTTTGACTTCGGCCTCTACTTCTTCCACAACGCCTTTGAGACGCAGCGTCAAGGTTTCGGCCCCTACTTCTATCTCCCCAAGATGGAGAGCCACCTCGAGGCTCGCCTCTGGAACGACGCCTTCAACCTTGCCCAGGATTATATCGGTATGCCCCGTGGTACTATCCGAGGTACCGTCTTGATCGAGACTATTCTGGCTGCCTTCGAGATGGACGAGATCATCTACGAGCTCCGCGACCACAGCTCCGGCCTCAACTGCGGTCGCTGGGATTACATCTTTAGCGTCATCAAGAAGTTCCGCAACAACCCCAACTTTGTCCTTCCTGACCGATCCGCCGTGACCATGACGGTCCCCTTCATGGATGCTTACGTCAAGCTTCTGATCCAGACATGCCACAAGCGCGGTGTCCATGCCATGGGTGGCATGGCTGCCCAGATTCCTATCAAGAACGACCCCGCCGCCAACGATAAGGCTATGGAGGGTGTTCGTGCTGACAAGCTCCGTGAGGCCCGTGCCGGCCACGACGGTACCTGGGTCGCCCACCCTGCTCTCGCCTCCATCGCTCTCGAGATCTTCAACAAGCACATGCCCACACCCAACCAGCTCTTTGTGCGACGCGAGGATGTGAGCATCGGCCAGAATGACCTTCTCAACATGAACGTCCCCGGCACCATCACCGAGGAGGGCATCAAGAAGAATCTCAACATTGGGCTCGGCTACATGGAGGCTTGGATCCGAGGTGTTGGTTGCGTGCCCATCAACTTCCTTATGGAGGATGCTGCGACAGCTGAGGTGTCTAGAAGCCAGCTTTGGCAGTGGGTGAAGCACGGCGTGACGACAGCCGAGGGCAAGCGTGTTGACAAGGCATATGCCCTGAAGCTTCTCAAGGAGGCTGCCGACCAGCTCGCTGCTTCTGCCCCCAAGGGCAACAAGTACCACCTTGCCGCTCAGTACTTCTCGAGCCAGGTGACTGGAGAAGACTATGCCGACTTTTTGACTACGTAAGTTTTTCACTTTCTTCCTTCTCCCTCTGATCCAGTGTAGACCATGTTGACTGACAGAATTGGCTATAGGTTGCTGTACAACGAGATTACCCAGGCTGGTGCCCCCAGGCCTGCTTCGAAGCTGTGATGTTGATTTGAGCAAAAAGGGAAAGAGGATGTGAAAAAGAAAAAGGCTAGCTGTCGGGTTCTGGAGATGAAGCGTTGACAAATTTGCATATTTTAATGATGGCGATATGTTGAAACTGTTTGGTTATGAATTGGTTGGTGTTTGTTTGTTTGTTTACTACCTTGGTTAAGATATCACTATGTAGGTTTATTGAAACCACGTCATTACATTGTCGGTACTCTGTACAGCGCCAACGTATCATGTATAGGTGATGTCGATCAAAATGATGCATTGTATGAAAGATGCCATTCGAGATGAGGCTGTATTGTATGCATACTACTACATCGTCAGACAAGTCATAATCATGAACCCCCCCATTCATAGTCCACATGTACAGTCCCGTTGTCATGTCGTACATGGTTACGTCTGCCCTTCACATGATGTTGCCCGCCCTCGGAATCATAAGAACGGGAGTCACTCTGACCCTGGAAACAATGACTGTATGCATTTCTTTTTATATACGAGTCTTTGGTCTCAACCTCGTGTCTATCAAGCCGAGGCCGGGAAGGGGTGTGTGTCTGTGTATGTGTGTGTGTTTGGGCGGAACATTGCATAGTGATGAATAGGGGGACAGCGGGAAGATGCAGACGGGAAGACCTCGACACGGGATGTAGTTTAATTATTTGTTTTTTTTTTTCGAGGATTACTTTGTTGGTGTCATTTATTGATGGTTGAATGCAGCTTGGTATATGAGATACTCCCGAAAACGGACCTGGTTGTTTTCAACAGCGCTGCATATCCTGTGATGAATGTATGGTCAAAGCCAAGCTTAATTTACGTTCATTATTCACAATTACTTTTTCCTTTCTCGAGTTTGTGCCTTTTTCCTTGTGTTATCTCAATTACAAATCCCATCCATCCAATCCAGAGTTTCACTCTTATAAGATGGCCACATCACAACAATATCTAAAGTTGTTGTAAACTCACACATATCGCCCGCGTTGGCCCCCCCCCCCCCC
>JABGLY010000070.1:0-75859 GCA_013623525.1 Fusarium dimerum
CTCCCCACACCCATAACCACAACGGCTGACATGAACTGAACGGTACATTTGGGAACGGCAACATATACCGACACCCTCACTGGTTTTTAAACACCGCTCGACTGCCGCTCTGGCAGCTGACGGTTCAAGATTTATAGCAGCAAATACTCTTCGGAACTCTTCATCCAGCCGAATTTACCTTGTCACCCCTGGTCTCTCCTGTTTCTCCGTTGATTCAATTCATCCGTCGTCCGCGCAAGACCGCGCCCCTCTCCGCCACCTCTAGCAACATCTCTCACGCAATTTGAAATCTCAACGCTCAATAGTGTCAGGACGTTTGGCACGACCATGGCGCCGCATACAGGCGACGATGAAGTGATAGCGTACGTCTGCTTCCTACCTTTCGCCCCCTTTCTGTTTCCCTTTGCTCGCTTTCCGCCGCGCTCGAGGTCTACTGCCGGCCATCCCTACCGCTAACGGTCGCAATTATGCATGATCATCATCGCCGTGCTAACCCTGTCAGCCTTTCAAGGAATCTTCATGATCTGCCTCATAGCCATATGATTGAACATGCTCGACGACCGTCAGAAGCCTATGTCAATCTTCACGCAAATGTAGAAGCCAAGTATGTCAACACTTGATGCCCGCTATTATTGTCTCCCACCTATCATGACATGCCTAACGTATACTCAAGAATCAAGAACCCTCTCTGGGGCATTCCTCGCGCAAGACTTTTAGCTGAGGCCGATGAGTTCTGTCGCAAGAAAAATCTCGACGACTTCCGCCATCTCATTCGCAAGGGCGCACTCATTGCCCAGGACCCTACCGGTTACGAAGACATTACTGGTGATGAAGCTCTCGACTACACTGAGATTGAAGCCCTGCGCAACGAGATTCTTCACAAATGGCGAGTCCCGTTTGTCCTCTACCTGACCATCGCCACTTGTTCTATCGGCGCTGCTGTTCAGGGATGGGATCAGACGGGGTCTAATGGTGCGAACCTCGAGTTCCCCCACGCTCTGGGCATCGGTAGCGACAGCATTAGGGACAAGCTTCTGGTTGGTCTCGTCAATGCGGCACCATATATTGGCACGTCCTTCTTTGGTTGTTGGTTGTCAGATCCTTTAAATCAACATTTCGGTCGTCGAGGTACCATTTTCTTTTCAGCAAACTTCTGTCTCTGGCCAGTCTTGGGAAGTGCCTTTTGCAATACCTGGCAGGAGCTGTTGGCATGCCGTGTCTTGCTTGGTATTGGGATGGGAACCAAGGCCTCAACAGGTATACTTCACCTATCCACATCTGGTGATCTTGCCGGTGTACCCTTTGGTTGCCTCATGAGATGTGCTAACTAGCTGACCAATAGTCCCAATCTTTGCCGCCGAGAACTCGCCTGCCCCGATCCGTGGTGCATTTGTCATGAGCTGGCAGATGTGGACTGCTTTTGGCATCTTCCTAGGCACTTGCGCAAACGTTGCTGTTATAAATATCGGGTCCGAACCATGGCGATATCAGCTTGGTTCAGCCTTCATTCCTGCCGTACCGTTGGCAATCCTTATCTATTTCTGTCCCGAGTCGCCTCGCTGGTATATGAAGAAGAATCGGTACCGTGATGCCATCAAGTCGCTCCTCCGTCTGCGTAATCACCCAGTTCAGGCTGCCCGTGACCTGTACTATATTCACGCACAGCTGGATCTCGAGCTTGAGTTCATGGGCAAGGGCACTTATGTGAGCCGCTTCATCGAGCTGTTCACGATCCCCCGTATCCGTAGAGCCACCATAGCGAGCTTCGTGGTCATGATAGCTCAGCAGATGTGCGGCATCAATATCATCGCCTTTTACTCAACCAATCTCTTCAGAGAGGCAGGAGCAAACGACTTGCAAGCACTATTGGCCACGATGGGATTTGGGTTGGTGAATTTTGTGTTTGCCTGGCCGGCAGTGTGGACTATCGATACCTTTGGCCGACGGTCCCTATTACTTTTTACCTTTCCGCAGATGGCCTGGACACTGCTGGCGGCCGGTCTCTGTACTCTGATACCCGGACAAGGAGGGCTTCACCTTGCTCTCGTGGCCGTATTTGTGTACCTATTTGCAGCATTCTACTCGCCCGGCGAAGGTCCCGTGCCGTTTACGTATTCGGCAGAGGTTTTCCCTCTGTCTCACAGAGAGGTGGGTATGTCGTGGGCTGTTGCTACGTGTCTCTTCTGGGCAGCTGTTCTATCGATCACGTTCCCATTGATGCTGGCCAAGCTTCACTCGCTTGGTTCATTCCTACTGTATTCCGGATTCAACTTTGTGGCATTGATCATGATTTTCCTGCTGCTGCCCGAAACCAAGCAGCGGACGCTTGAGGAGCTCGACTACATTTTTGCGGTGCCGATTCGTGTGTTTGTCAAATATCAGTTGACCAAAGCGCTCCCGTGGTGGTTCAAGCGGTGGATACTGTTCGACCGAGAAGCGACCCTCGAGCCTCTGTATCAGTTTGAAGTGAATCCGGAACCGGAACCAGAACCGGAGCCAGAGCCCGAAGACAACCACAGCAGCGATGCCGGTTATGAAAACGACAAGGTCAAGGCTGAGCTCAAGGATGTTCTTGGGATGTCTACGGGGCACAGCAGAGGTGATGAGGCCGTGCCACGGATGGAAACAAGACACTGGTGAATATTGTGTATTAATAGGCGTCTGATGCTGTTGGGTTATCTGTTTTTTCTTTTCTTTCTTCTGGATTCTGTTGTGTGATTTGGCTATGATACCCTTGATTGGAAAAAAAGAAGAAGAGGAAGACGCAGTTGATTATTCCAAGTTGGATAGAGACTAATTAAGCTGAATGAGACGATCTGGTTGGCTACCTTTGCTATGGAACGGAACGATGGTCAATGCAATTGGTGGATGTTGTGTGACGTCAATAGGAGATGGTGTTTTGATATTGTGTCTGATCATGATATGTTCTACATCAACGACGCATGCTTAGGTGTGGAAGGAAGAGGAAAGTACCCAAAAGGTCCGGGAATGACGTCGATCTAGTCAAACGTATCGTCGTTGAACCAAGGCAAGTGAAGCGGAAAGGCATGAGATAGATTCCGTCATTGAGACTCGACAGGCGCCGGACCCGAGACGGAGGAGGGAGGGGATACGGGACGAGGATGATCGGAGGAGAAAAACGAACTCCACCAGTGACGATGAATGGGAATAAGTTCACGGACTCTGACGTGTAGTTTTGTCTAGCCAGGCTTGGTTCGGGGTGGAGGGGGATCTACATTCGTTTTGCTAAAGGTCCAGTACACTCCCAAGAGAGAAGAAAGAGGTGAATAGGCCACGTTTTGATGGCTCAATGGGGATAGATGAGAGGCCGAGCGTGGTTTAGTTGGATGGAAAGGAGCAGAGTGTGTGCCAAGTATTCTTGGTGTATTTTGGTTTATTTTGGGTGATGCTAGACGTCATATCCTTCTTCTTTCTTGTTGGTGGTTTTATTCTCCTTTATCCGCGCGCGTAAACATTGACCAGAAAGTGAGTGAGCGGCACAGCTGAGTTGTTAAAAGATTAATCGACAAAGAGGTAGATTAACGAAAGAGCAGGATTAGCAGGTTGATTGATTAACGAATTGTGAGTACTAGGAGGGAAAAAACAAGAATCTCTCTTTCTCTGGGGAGCTCGGGTAGATCACTCTTGTTTTTTTTTTTCTTTCATTTTGTTGGCGAAGATGTTATGTAATGTGGTAGATTATTCAAGGATGATGGATGATTTACATGCAATGTACGGGTACTGTGGTTTATCTCGCCACCGACAAGATTGGGTTGAATATCTTGGAAGCTTGGCTTTCAGAGCTGAAGAAGGTAGTAAGTCGGTAGTAAAGAGGAGGTCCCGGGGGGGGGATATGAGGATAGGAACCAGTGGATTGGCAATATGGCAGTGCAACCCTCAGTTAATGCTGTATTGTTACTAAGAAACACTGTATGATATGATTACTACTAGAGACTAGAGACATGGGCAATTACTTTTTTACACACAGTAAAAAGGCAGTAGAGGGTTACAATCTCAGATCGCGAGGTTCAAAAAACTTTGGATCCGTCATCGAGGAGAATCAGCGATCAGAAAGAAATGGACGCGGTTCCACTTTGATTCACAAACCCCTGCGATCTGAGGGAGACCCTGGGATCGTTGTGTTACTATACTGTGCATCTTGTTGTGTTTCGTGTTGTTGATGAGGAAGCCTTGGATAGAGAGACTTGCCTTCAGTGGGAAAACGGGAAAAGCACCAGTTAGGTTTTGGAATATGAACTCTGCATGTGAAAGACATCTGCTGGAAAAGAAACATAGCATCTTAGCTAAAGGGGGTTGATTTCGTCTGAACGGACTACGGCATCTTGGACATGTCTTGGCTCATCTTTGCCTCCATGGTCCCCATGTCTCCATGTCCGGCCGTTACAAGGGGGGGTATTTTTATATTCAGCATCAGGCATTGGTAATCCAGTAGTAATTACGAATGTTGATTCTCTGTGTTACATCAGAACAGCTCTGGCCTGTCTTTGACCTTTTTGTTTTGTTATTACTAAGTGGCTTTGGTTAGTTATCGAAAGTGAAAATGGTTGTTGAGTCAAGAGAACGTCGTCGATTCCATCCAAAACTCGGCTCGGCTGTTTTTTCTTTTCTTCTCTCTCTAAGCGCTTGTCCACATAATCAGCGGGCAGTAACCCTCTTTTCTGTCTCATCCGGTTTGAGGCGTAAGTTGACGTTAAGAATCGTAAAGGGAAAAGAAAAGTCAGTGGTGGGTTAAGTTTACTACCTAGGGACCGAACGTTTGAGATATTTGGCGCTAAGGGCTGGCTCTGTTTTGACATGACATGTTCCGTATGTCTTGCGAAAGCGTGTCATATAACGTGAAGTGGGAGAGAATGAGAAGGTCCGCAAAAGAAACGAAAAGGTCGATAGAATGCTGTGGTGAAACATGTCATGTCCAACGTTGGCTTGAAACGTCCAAGTATGAATCGGATAGTTTGTTGCGTAGTCGTTGACGGGATTTTTCATGACGATGATATATTACTAGCATGTTCATGACAAAATATTGACATATGCCAGTTTCTTAGCATCAACTTTTCGTTGAGATGTTGTCTATTATAACAACTCCCATCACACATTTATGCTCCCCCAAGGCGTCGCAGAAACCTTGACGTTATACATAAAAATACCGTGAGAACAATACTGTAAAGAACGACAAAAAAAAAGGGGGACCCGTGGGGCATTCTTTCAGCTCGCCCCCTTTTTTTGTTTTTCAAGTCTCGATCTATTGTGGAAAACGAGTGAAAATCCTTTCCTCGATTGGGGGAGTTGTTTAAGCATTTCATATGTGGGTTGAGGATGAGCAAGAAAAAAAAGATGGGGATTCGTGGTATGGAGATGGGACGTGAGTGATATGCCGGGATGAGGATTACATGTACGGAGTTGAGAAGATCAGGTTTTATGGAAATTGGAATGTGTGCTGTTAAGTTATCCTTCGAGGCCGTTTATCTCCTCGTATTCCATCCGAGCCCCTTCATGTACAATGATGATGGATTCTCCTCTACATTGTCAAGATCATCCTCATACTGTATCATATCAAAATCAAGCATGAACATGGCCCAGCACCGCCATTCCTACGTAGTGTACAGAGTAGTATTCGAGCAGTTCTGGATTTCCCTTGGCAATGAAGCCAAGATCCTTACTGTAATTGCCCCCATGTTGGGTTAACCCAGGAAAAAAAAGCATCTTATTGTGTAATCAAGCCACGAACAGGCAAAAATCGGCAGATTCATAAGAAAATAGAGAAGAAATCTTGTTTACTTTCACACATACAACCAAGTATTAACCCTCCTCACGATTTATTTCCCTCCCGCCAGCCACGTACTTGAAAAACCCTGCGTCATTCCCGATCGGGAGACTTGAAACGACTTCATGTTCCTTCCAGGGGCACTTCTCGTTCGCTTTTCCCAGTGGCTATTCAGTGGCTGCCCGGGGGGGCGGCGCCTCCCCCTGGAAGATATTGCCGGTTCTCGACGCTCACTGGACAGAGGTCAAGTTAGAGATGTCTCGTATGTAAGGTCTCACCCCCTGAAAAAAAAAAAGACAGGTGCTGCAGGCTTTTTCTTGTCCTTCTTCTTCTTCTTTGGTACGTGTCAGGGGGGGCCCTGATGCAAATCCCCTCTACTTTCAGCTCTGCAGCACACATTTCTTGAAATATTACTGGCGGTTGAAGAAATGAGACGAACCAAGGAAACATGAGCCATAGTACGCCATAGCCAGATAGTTTACAAGGGCCTAAAACCGGTCTGGCCTCTCGCTGATGAAGCAGTTCGGTAGGCTGTTCAGTTAGTACCCCTAACTGAAGAAATAAAAATACAAGATCTTTTACTTTAAACGACCAGTGGTCTTCAGCTACAAGGACCGACCTGGATATCCCAGGAGAGCAGGACAAGGAGGCCGCGCTGACAGTGGATCATTGCCCCCCCTAAAAAGGGACGCTCCACGCAGGACCCGCTTCATCTTGAAACCGGGTCTCTCTTTTAGAACAATGTGCCGATGTACAGAGTACGTACCATTGAATCATTCTTGTACCACGCTTGACCCTGTAATTGCTTTGTTCCTGCTTCACCTTTTGTCACTTTCACGCTTCCCAAGGTGCTTTTTCTTCACATCTGTTGCTCTCACGGATCTCACAGTGAACGGGTAAGCGGTACATCCATCAGAGGAAGAAAAGAAAAAGGCTACAGTACTAATTGCATTAGTGTTTGTTTCCTTCCACGCCCTTGCCTCTCCACCATCCCATCTTCAACCCCCCCGAAAATTCTCAAATTCCCACTTCACCCATTCTTCCTCTCTCAACCTTCTTACACAATTCAATTCACCTCTAATATTTCCTTATTTCTCCACCCACCTTCGTTCCGGTCCTAATAAACCTCTGCTATCCGCACGTCTTCGTTGTCCTTTCTCGATCGCCTCCTACATGTCCTAGGTCCTCTCGTTCTCCTTGGTTTGCATCATAGAGGGAGCCATCGATTACACCATCACTGCCTATTTCAACCCTGTCCTGCCTGCACTTCCTCTGGCGAAGAAGGCATTTGATACTCGTTCTTTCGTTCAACGTGAGGTGGAAGCATCGTTTGTAACAGGTTTCCCAGCGTTAACCCTATTTGTTTGCTCTTCATTGAGCTCCCCTAAGCCTGGCGTCATCTCGACTGGAGCGAGACCCTTCAGCAGACACCAACGCCAAACTACACCACACCATTACCATTCACACATCTAGCGGAAACTTCAAAAGCGTTTGATATCTTTGAAGTGTCCTCTAGACTGTACATCGTTGTTTCCTTTGACAGCATTCGGTTCGTCGATTAATTCTGATCTCAAGTTTCCTTTATTATCGTTCCGAAATCATCCTTCCGTCTAGCTCCCTGGTTGGAGCTGACTGTCGTACGCCAGGATGGTTAATCGCCACGCTTCTCTATCACCTCGAAACTCTCGCAATACGGGCTTCATCCCCCTAGGCGGTCGTGGAAACGGCACGGATGACAATAACGACATGGAAGACATTCAGCTCACGCCTGTCAAGAGCCACGTTTCGGCCACAAGCGGTCACCGCAAGGCCGATCATACTAGACCTAGCTTTGATGCATCCGCACAAAATCAGACCCAGCAAGAGAACGAAAAGGTCGAAGATGGCTTTCGTGGCCGCCGGAGAAAGCTTGGCGAGGGACACCTTACCCGCAGCAGCACCGGCGAAGGAGCTTCTCTGAACGCCATGGGCCGACTGTATGACAAGATCGTCAACTTCTCTGTTGTTACCCGTTATCTCGTTTACGTTGTTCCTGTCGGTATTCTTCTGGCCATCCCACCCATCGTTCTTGCTGCACTGGGCATGAAGGATGATATTCCTGTCGGTACACCGGACCAACCCGAGGACGACGATGCACCACGACGTAAAGGCCCCGCGCTCTTCAAGATCTTTCTGTGGATTGAGATCATGTGGCTCTCATGCTGGATCGCAAAGGTTGTAGCCTGGTTCTTGCCTCAGATCTTTATGTTCGTCGTCGGTGTCGTCAGCATGGGTACCCGCAAGTACGCTACTGTTTTGACCAACCTCATCCTACCCTTCTCCTTCTTCTTCTGGGCCCTGGCCTCGTACGTCACTTTCAAAGGCCTCTACAGAGACGGTCTCGACTGGAATGTTCGCTGGGTTCAGATCATGGACAAGGTTCTGGGATCGCTCTTTGTCTCTTCCGCAGTTTTCTTGGGCGAAAAGGCCATCGTTCAGCTCATCGGTATTTCCTATCATCAGCGCTCTTTCGCCAACCGTATCAAGGCTTCGAAACATGAGATTCGTCTCTTGGGTCTCCTCTACGATGCCTCTCGGTCCCTCTTCCCCATGTACTGCCAGGAGTTTGCCGAGGAAGACTACGTAATCAATGATAGTATCGAGATGATGCTTCGCGGCAAGAAGGGCAATCGTAAATCGAAGAACGGCGCTGCTACGCCCATGAAGTTGATTGGCGAGGTGGCTCGAGTCGGCGACAAGGTTACCTCGGTCTTTGGCAACTTCGCCTCTGAGATTACCGGAAAGAACGTCTTCAACCCCAACTCTGCCCATTCCATCGTTCTCGAGGCGTTGGAGAAGCCCAAGTCTTGCGAGGCTCTCGGTCGCCGAATCTGGATGTCGTTTGTCGTTGAAGGTCACGACTCGCTAGTCCTCGAAGATTTCCAGGAAGTTCTTGGCCCTGAATACCGAGAAGAGGCCGAAGAATGTTTCTACATGATTGATGGTGATGAGAATGGCGACATCAGTCTCGATGAGATGATCCGCAAGGTCTGCGATATCGGCAAGGAGCGAAAAGACATCGGTGAGGGTATGAAGGATATCGGTCAAGCTCTGCAAGCTTTTGATAAGATTCTTTTGTTCGTTGTCCTTTTGATCATCATCTTTGTGTTCCTTGCGTTCTTCAACAGCAGCTACATTCAGACATTGACGACCGCGGGTACCACACTTCTCTCGCTCTCCTTCATCTTTGCTGTCACCGCTCAGGAATTCTTGGGTTCTTGCATTTTCCTCTTCGTCAAGCATCCTTTTGATGTTGGTGATCGAGTCGACATCAACGGCACCAGAATGGTTGTCGAGAAGATCTCCTTGCTGTACACCCTCTTCCACCGTCTCGATACGATGCAAACCGTTCAAGTAAGTTCCCAACCCTTACTTCATATGCCTAACCGCGGCTGACAAGAGACAGGTGCCGAATATTGTCTTGAACAACAACTGGATTGAGAACATCTCGCGAAGCAAGGCCATGCACGAAACCATCGAGGTTAACGTCTCTTTCGATACTTCGTTTGAGGACATTGAGCTGCTCCGACTCGAATTGGAGAGATTCGTCAGAGCTCCCGAGAACGCCCGTGACTTCCAGCCCAACTTTACCATCAGTGTCGGCGGTGTGGGTAACCTGGACAAGATGCTGCTATACATCAGCATCAAACACAAGTCTAACTGGCACAACGACTCCGTCCGGGCCACCCGCCGATCCAAGTTCATGTGTGCTCTGGCCCTGGCTCTCAAGAAGATTCCCATCTTTGGCCCTGGTGGTGGTGGTGAGCCTCTTGGCGGACCTACCAACCCCTCATACTCTGTTGCTGTGAGTGACGACTTTGCATCCAAGAGCCGCGACGATGCCGCCAAGGCCGCCAACGAGGCCCGTATGGTGCCCGTTGTCAAGAAGGACGACAACCCCGAGGAGGCAGAGGTTCAGGCCATCCACGTCATCAACGCTCGACCTCCGGTGCCGGAAGCCGGAAATTGGGACAACCACGACGATGACACGCTGGGCTCGCGCGAAGAGGAGCAGAGCCGAAATAAGGATATCGAGTCACTCCGCACCGAACTCAAGCGTGAGAGTACCCGTGGCCGACGCAAGGCTGGTGAATCAGCTCCACGACTCAGCCTAAGTGGAACAGATCCTCGATACAGCGCATCGATCAACCCAACAAGCCCGCGCAGTCCCCAGCACGGCCCCTTCGATGAGGAGGCTGAGACAGGCATGGGCGCAACGCCGTACCACTCTCATCTCTCTGCTGGCCCGTCCGGTGGTTCCCAAGGTTATCAGCCATATGGTGCAAACAGCAGTGGCCAGGTTCAGAGCAACGTGCCGCACCCCTTACAGAGCAACCTGTCCCAACGGAAGTCACAACAGGGACCTCCCCGTGGACCTGCAGCCCAGCGTTAGTGGACGCGGAGCTACTGAGAAATTCTCGCTGCTGTGAGTGAGAGGGACACATGTGCCAGGACGGGGTAATGGTTATTTTTGCTATGTTATTTTATTAGTGTGATTATTTGGTAAAGCGGATGCTTGTTCCGAAAAAAAGATTGGACAAACAACTGGGCACGGCATCTAACAGGTCGGTGTATTCGATTTGAGGAAATTGGGTAGAGGGACTGCCAAGGAGCGTCCTAGAATTTTACGAAGTTAAGAGATCAACTAGACATTCATCACCACAGGTTCCCTTTAGATATATCTTTATACAATACCATCAGACAACATATTTGGCTGGCCTCGAAGGACACATGTGTGCTCTTGGTGATGAGTGAGGATTTGGGGGGGATAGGCAGGGCTAACAAACATGCTCAGGGGCTGGAACATTGCCGTCCTTGGCCCCTAGGTCAGTCTTGAGCACGCGGCCAAAAAGCTCGAGCAGAACTTCGAAGCAGACTTTGGTGATTGCGGGATCGTATCTGCCTTTGCTGAGCTCGTCGCGTATGAAGGCGTGCTGAGCCCAGGCGAATTCGTAAAAGCTGGTCACGACGCTTGCCTCACGTAGCTTGGCCCGGATGAGATCACGGCCAGCATCCGGAACATGCGTATCCTTGACGCCAAAGATCATGGCGACTTCACCTTTGAATTTGGAGAAGAGATCAATCGTATGGTTGCTGTTGGCGGGGGCAGTGGAAGAGGTATTGGGGGCGTCATAGGGGCCCAGTGTTCGCGAGTGGATGTCGGTCGCGAAGTAGGAGACGCAGGCTGTGATTCTTGGATCGAGCTTTGGATGGGTCAGAAGACAAGATGTAAGCGGGTGAGATGAGACTTACAGCAGCTCGGACCGCGAGATGGCCACCTAAACACATTCCCGTGGCACCGATGAGGCCTGTACAGGTTGGCAGGGAGAGGAGGTGGTCGACGGTGGCGTATGAGTCGGCATCATAGGACTCGAGAGTCTAACAAAGATGTGAGTCTTGGTGCGCGCGGCATGGTTTTGAGATGGGGGTGACAGGGAGTACCTTTTCGATCTTGAACTTGTTGCCCCTGTCTGTGTCCTCGACGTCGTACTTGAGCGCCTCTGGGCCGACGAAGTCATGGTAGGAGGAGGGAGCAGCGACGATGTAGCCTTGGCCTGCAATCTGGCGAGCAAATCTCTCGACAGGGCCGGTTACTGTGACAGTGTGAGATTTCTCCCTGCTGTTGAGATGATGGGTAGGGTGGGTGAGATGATTGATTACCTTGGTAGATCTCACTAAAGAGACAGACACCAGGGAAGCGACTGTGTTGTGTATTAGCTGCAGGTCTTGGATCAGGGGAACAGTTTGATTCTGGAAACATGTGCGAGACATACGCGTTAGGGTACCCGGGGATTGTAGGATGGAATACAAAGATGCCTGTTGGTGAGCATTAGTTAGATAGTAGGTGTGGACATGATGAGGGATGAAAGGACTTGCGCATGGAACTGTCCTTGCCATTGGCAGTAGTAGGGACGTCAACATGTGACTCTTTGATCAACATCTTGGCAGTGTTTTGTGCGGTGAAGTAGGTTAGACTAGGTAGATGATGAGGATTTAAATATGATATTGAGTAAGCTTTGAGTAAGATCAAGACTCACTCATCTCATGATATTGTATAAAGCTCTCTCTCCCCGCTTCAGGTGCGGGATACCCCTCGGTGGGGGGGGTTGAAGCTGGTATGATTGGCCCGAGCTTCTTAGTAACTACAGTACAAGCTGTTGGTATATTCCCGCTACGGACCGATCCTGATTCCCGGATTCAATTAAATTGATGTAGAGTCGGGTCAGGAAGCACAATGGATGACAAGACGGTAAAGGGAATTCTGAGTGCGTTGCGTGTTGACATTATCACATGATATCGTCTTTGTCTAATATGTCATTTGTTGGGTAGTTGACTAGCTGGTTGGTTGTAAAACTGGCATCAAGCGACTCTCACGGGACGTCAGAGTAACGTGGACATTTGCGCATCATGTCCCATTGCTGGTTGTCGACAAGGCAACTTACTGTAAGCTTGTCTCCCAAGGTAAACTGCAATAAGGACACAGTCCACCACTTTTTCCCCCCCTTCTTTTTTTCCGAGCGCTGTAGAGGATAAAGGGGGTTGGATGATTTTTAGGGGGGGTTCCAAGTGTAGTAGGGAGAATGTTCGTCCGTTATAGATCGGTACGGTACGTACTGTACCTTTGGATATGCGGTGTCCCATTTTTTTTTTGGTGCTTTGCATGCGGGTGGTGTGTTGAGTTACCCGTGTCAAGGGCATCACAAGGATCTTGCCATGCTGTTGCTTTGTCCAGGTGGTCACAACTTTTTACAGTACCTCGCATACAGTACAAGGACGAAAAAAAAAAAAAAAGATGAAAGAATAAAAATCAAGACTGGGCTTTTTTTTTTCTTGCTTCCCTTTGACTTTTTTGCCTTTCCCCTTTCATACTATATAAGGCATCTTGTTTATTGCCAACAAAGAAATCGCATGCTTCGAGCTGAATGCTCTCACTCTCCCGCCATCTATCTTATCACCTCTTGTCCACCGTTACTAGGGTTTCCCCCCCTGGTTCATTGTTCCTTGATCTAATACATGTACACTACACCTACAAGACGGATGCTCCCCCAACGTTGCTGAAGCTGCCAACTTTACCTTAAACCCCCCTCCCTTCCCTCCCCTACTTCAAACCAATTCCGCTTAACCCACGCTGCCTTACATCGCTTCGACAATTCCATATCAAGGTCGCTCATCATGAACGGCCATTTCGCTGCCGTCGGTGAGAAACCGGGCGCTGGCAGCTATGAGCACGGCGTCCAGGTCATCGACGAGGACAAGCAGTTCAAGTATGTCATCATTGTCACCAACCTTGTGTCTATCCATACATCGTACATATACATATACTGAACTCAACACCACAGCGAACAGCTCAACGAATATCTCCAGCTGACCAATGTCGCCGACTCGGGTTTCAACTACCACCTCATCTCCGTCTTCGGTTCCCAGTCTACCGGCAAGTCCACTCTGCTCAACAACCTCTTTGGTACCGAATTCTCCGTCATGTCCGAGACGGAGCGTCGGCAGACTACAAAGGGTATCTGGATGTCCAAGAATAAACGGGAGGAGAGCGCTGGCACAAAGATGGCCGACAACATCCTCGTCATGGATGTCGAGGGTACCGACGGTCGAGAGCGTGGTGAGGATCAGGACTTTGAGCGCAAAAGTGCTCTCTTTGCGCTCGCCACCAGTGAGGTCCTGATCGTCAATATCTGGGAGCACCAGGTCGGTCTGTACCAAGGCGCCAACATGGGTCTTCTCAAGACCGTCTTTGAGGTCAACCTGCAGCTCTTCCTCAAGGACAAGCAGTACGAATACACCCGCCACCCAGCAGCACCCTTCTGTACAAACAAAGACTCTAACCACGTATAGGTCAAATCCCCGATCCTTGCTCTTCTTCGTTATCCGTGATCACCTCGGCACTACACCACTCGCCAACCTTCGAACTACCCTCATCCAGGACCTGACCAAGATCTGGTCCTCCATCTCCAAGCCACAAGGTCTAGAGAACTCGCGCATCGAGGACTACTTCGACTTTGGCTTCGCCGCTCTCCCTCACAAGATCCTCCAGGCTGACAAATTCACCGAGGAGGTGCAAAAGCTGGGCTCAAGGTTTGTCGCCGGTCATCGCCACGGCAAGTCCGGACTACACGGCGATCAGGAGCTGGAGGGGGGTCTTTTCCTCGCCGAGTACCACCGCCGCATCCCTGCTGATGGGTTCTCCTTGTACGCCGAAGGTATCTGGGATCAGATTGTCAACAACAAGGATCTGGATCTCCCCACCCAGCAGGAACTTCTTGCCCAGTTCCGATGCGATGAAATCTCTAGAGAAGTTCTAATCGAATTCGATTCCATCGTGACACCCCTTGAGGAGAAGCAGACGGAGGCGTCAAGACTCGGAATTCCCACCGTTCTCCCCGACCTAGGCACCTCGGGAAGCGAAGCCCGTCAGCAGTGCCTCAAAGCCTTTGAGACGCAAGCCAGCCGGTACCACAAGGGTGTCTATGTCCGTAAGCGACAAGAACTCGAAGCCAAGATCGACACCCGCCTCAAGACCCTGTACCAGGGGCAGCTGGCTGCTGCGCACAAGGCGGGCGTGACTGCATTCACTGAGGCAGTCTCACACAAGGTCAAAGCTGGTCAGAAGGCAGGCGGTGGCTATGAATTCGCCGAGATCGTGGCCAACGAGAAGCGCAAGACGATAGAAATCTTCCAGGTCGAGGCTAGCAGTCTCTTCATCGAAGGCGTCGCATGGACCAACTTTGATTCACAGCTCAAGTTGTTCGAGAAAGAGCTCGATGAAGAGAGCGCCAAGCTTCGAAAGGAGGAGATGCGACGACTTGCGACTCGTGTTGAGCGATGGGTCAAGTCGAGACTCGGCGACGCCATTGGCCTCGAATTCAACAAGCTTGGGAGCGGCCGCGGAGGCTCGGGCGCCCCCGAGGATGGTGAGAAACCCCTTACTGAGAAAGATCTCTGGGACAGGGTCTGGAACGCCTTTGTCGGGATCGTCAAGGAAGCCGAGGTTCGCTTTGCTGAACGGGCCAAGAGCTTCGATGCGACCAACGAAGAGGTCGAGGTTGGAACTTGGCGACTGCGTCGCAAGAGCTGGACCGCTCTACGAGAGAAGATTGAGGAAGAGGTCATGGAGGGCAACATTCTCCTCAAGCTCAGAGAGAACTTTGAGGACAAGTTCCGATACGACGAGGCTGGCGTGCCACGTATCTGGCGCCCCAGCGACGACATCGAAGGCATCTACACGAAGGCCAGGGAGTCAACACTCACCCTCATCCCTCTCCTCTCAAGGTTCCGATTATCCGAGACCAATGGCCCCCCCGATCTGCCAGGTTTTGTTGGCCCTCAGCCTAGCGGCGTCGAGG
This sequence comes from Fusarium dimerum, assembly GCA_013623525.1. Classification (NCBI taxonomy): domain Eukaryota; kingdom Fungi; phylum Ascomycota; class Sordariomycetes; order Hypocreales; family Nectriaceae; genus Fusarium; species Fusarium dimerum. Next base: position 15,178 of record JABGLY010000070.1, read on the forward strand.
CAAGCGACGAGGAGGATCTCACTCCTATCGGAGGTATCGACGAGGAGGACGGCAAGAGCTTGGAGGAGGAGATGACGATGCTGAGCGAGGGTAAGCGCCAAGATCTCGTGGTGCGCTTCAAGAAGACGGCCGACGGAGTGTACGTCGAGGCCAAGCGAGGTGCCATTGGCGGGATTACCCAGGTCCCTCTGTACTTTTATGGTCTGCTTCTCGCTCTCGGCTGGAACGAGATTGTCTTGGGTGAGTTTCCAGTCCAGGCATCATGTTATCATCTTTGGACAACCGAGTAACTGACTTGTGTCTCTAGTGCTTAAGAACCCTCTCCTCTGCGTTCTCATCCTCATCATGCTGGGAGGAACCTACGTGGCATACAACCTCAATCTTCTCGGACCCATGATGCAGATGGGCAACGCTGCTGCGACTCAAGGAATCGAGATTGCCAAGCAGCAGCTCCGTGACTTTATCGCCAACTCGGAAACGGCGCGCCAGGCGGTCGGTATGCCTGCCCGTAGCGACAGTGACAACATTAGCTTGGATACGCTGGACAGCCGTGGAAAGAAGAACTCTACGCAGCGGGTAGAGGAGGACGACGACATCTGAACAGACCTGGGTCTTGTTTCTTTTCACTCTTTTGTATGTCTGTCCGTTTGTTTCTTCTACCTTGACCCTTCTTGCTGGGTTGGAGAGGGATATGATTAAGCGAACAGGTTGTAATGTCTACTGTATAAACCATGATGAATCCAATACGCCTCATTCTGATTCCAATACCTCATTGCCCTATGACCAGAGATTTCTCCCATCTTCTCTTTCTTATATATCTTACATAGAATGACGTTTGAATTCGCGTCCTAGAAGGCTTCCAAACCCGCCGGGGTACCATACCAAGTCCCTAGCTCTGATGAATCTTTATCTCCGTCTCCTGCGCCGAAGAAGTCTGTCAATCTGCTGGTTTCCCCATCGTCTTCGACGGGCCATTCGACCTTTACGCCGTTGCCCTTGGATTCAAGCATCTCCTTAGCCGTGCCCCAACTAAAACGGCATTCGGGGCCCCAACCAAAGACAGGGTGCATGCTGCCCTTCATCCAACTTACACAACGTCCATCAGAAGGGTATCCTGACCCCCATGCCATGCCTTCCTCGTTCCTGTCCTCATTGTCGGCTTGCGCCTCATAGAGAACTTCCAGAGCGGCGTCACGGGTGACTTTGGCGCAAACGGAGGCGGCGCTGACACAAGCGTATAAGCTATCGGCCTTTTTCGCGACAGTGATTTTGGCAGTAGGAAAGACCCTTTGTAGTTTGGCCTGGTATGTGGCGGGAGGGCCGATAGTGTCTACATAGATCTCTTGGATGTTGACACCTTTGGCATATACGGACTTGATGAGGTCTACTGTCGCATCCATAGCCTGGGCGTTGAGATTGTAAGCCGCAGACGGTCGCATCATGTTTGCGCCAATGTCGCGCGCAGATAAAGAGGAAGTGGCCCACCCACAAGACTCGTACAGGTCGGTACCCGGTGTGCATATGGCGCGCATGAGATTCGATCGGACGGCTGGGGTGAGGACTTTGGAATCGTCAAAGTGGTGGGTTTCGCGGAGGAGGGAGTCAGCGAGCGGGATGGGTAGGAAGAAGATCCCGTAGACCATGGGGCCTAGCACAGGTCCGCGGCCAGCTTCGTCGACACCGAGACAACATGGAGGAGCGGAGGAAGGGTCGGATGGGTTGGAGGGGAGGAGGGAGGTCGGGATGGAGGAGAGGTGGGTGAAGGAGGAGCCAGCGATGAGGTCGGAGGCGTGGACTGAAGGAGGGATGAAGGTCGATGAGGAGGATTTCGAGGAGCGAAGTTCGTTTGTTTCAAGAGGGGGAACCTCTTCGATCGGTGACTCGGTCATGATATCGAGCGAGCTTGAAGTTGTGGTGTGTGAAGGGAAGCGACAGTGTTGAAGATGGAAGTGCAAGTTGTGTGTGGCCCTTGTGTGTGAGGATAGCAGCAAGTCGAGTACTGTGCTGTGATGAAAGCGGTACGAGTGGATGAGTGCTGAGGAAAGAAGTAACAGTCGAGAAGGCAATGGACAAAAACGAGCAAGGTTAAGCTAATCTAGGTAATTAAATTGACTTGGTTTGTTTTGGTGCTATTATCTTGTATGAATCAAGGTCTACGAGATTGGGGTGGATGAAGATAAATGAATGAATGGTCCCTGTTGGCCCTTTCCAGAGAGACTGGTCGTGTTTTTAGACGCGTTGAGTGAGTGACTTGCCTGCAAGTACTGTAACTTTCTCCCCTGTTTATAGGTAGGTGTGCCTACCTACAGGGGACTCGGTTGGAAACAAATGGTCCATACGCGCCAGTGTAACCCACTCTAGGTACCTACTCGCTCTGAGCTTGGATTCCCTATACCTAGACCTAGACCTAGACCGACTGGACCTAATCCGAAGTCATCTCTGACATGAACAAACCTGTCCATATTCCCGACGCGTAATTAAAGCGCGCCCATGATTCTTTCTTTGCTTGTTTTGCGCCTACGTCTGTATCATTCTAATAACTTGCGTATCTATTCAGTCAGGAAGCACAACCTCGACTTATACGCCTCTACTTCAGCTACATAATACCAACGCGACAATGGCTCCTCGCGGTGGAAGACGCAGCGAGGTTGTTGATGATGGAGCTCCAATTCACGACTTGGGCATTCGGGGTCGGTAAGTTCTGGCCCTTTGTCGAGTTCCCAACAATTTAGGGCCATTTTTCTCATTCTTTCTTCGCAGAAAAACAGGTGTTTTCCTGAAAGACACAGGCGAACGCGACGAGCATGGCATGCAGCCGCTCGAGGATCTTCTCTCGTCACCCGAGAAGGTTCAACCCAGGGGCCCCAGTGATGACGAGAGCGATGATCAAGGTAGTGAGGATATGGATATTGAAACAAGTGCGCATAGATAGAGCCATGTTGCCAAGCGCGTTCAGTACCGACTAACAAACAATAGGCATCGGCCCAGGACCACGGACGCTACTTAAGGACCGAAGCGTTCACCATCCCATTCCACGCAGTCGATCACCCATAAAGACTATGCTTCAATCTCCCGCGCGACGAAATCCCCGGTTATCTTCACCGTCAACACAAGACAAGGAACAGAGTCGCAATCCTAAAGTGACGCGAAAACTTGACTTTCACAACAAGCCTCAGCTCAGCAGCAAGGGCAAGAGCGTCGCAAACGGAGCGAATGACGATATATCTGATGATGGCGACGAGACAGAAGACGCGGCTGAACCTGAGATCGACGACGTGGAGCTTCTAGAGAGCTCAATGCAGATGGTTGCGGACATGGGCGACGGTACAGCCTCACCGGAGCCTCAACCTGAGTCATCTCCAGAGCCAGAGGTGCCGGTACGAAGCGCGCCTGTCAGGGCACGTGGAAGACCGCCCAAGAATAAACCAGTAGTCAGAGATACACCAGAAGAGCCTACAGTCGAGGAAGCCGAGCCCGAACCCGAACTTGAGCCTGAGCCTGAGCCTGAGCCTGAGCCTGAGACCGTCCAGCCACCACCCAAGAAGAAGAGTGGCAGACCTAAGAAGGGCCAGGATCCACCTCCACAGTCCGAGCCTGGTCCCTCGTCAAGGAAACGAGCAGCTCCGAGACAAGAAGTCGAACCAGACAACGACGAAGGCGAGTCTACGCAACGGGAGAGCTCGTCAAACAAGAGACAACGAAATGGAACCAAATCAACAGAAACAACAAAGGCTGCGCCATCGAAGGCTGTTCCAAAACCCAGTAATTCTCGCGGCAGGCCTGGACGTCCACGAAAGGCGCAATCCGGTGAAGGTGATGAAGAGGCTGGAGATGCTTCTTTTGCGGTGCTCCAACGTGGGCCACCCATGCCCAAATCGCGGGGCCTTGTGTCCGTCCGCCGAGATGCAGATACAGTATCGACAACAAGGTCGGGAAGGCACTCATACCGACCCTTGGACTGGTGGAGAGGCGAGCAGGTCGTGCAGGAGGAAGAGGAATTCAGCGCTTTGAATCGCGATCGTTTCGTTCTGCCGAGGGTGAAGGAGATCATCCGTGTTCCCCAAGAGGAGACAATATCAAAACGCTCTACAAAGGGCAGGCCTCGCGGCAAGACACAATCAAAGCGCGCGCAAAGGATCGAAGAAGAGGAGCTGGAGGAGTGGGAGATCAACCCAGGCACCGTCACAGGCGAAGTCATTCTATGGGAACCTGAGCACGAGCTACACCCTCCAGCCGACGACGAGCCCGTCGAGGTCATGGAGGACCGGGTAGCTATATCATCCGAGGCTATACAGACGCGAGAAATCCGGGATGCCACATTCCGCTTCGCAAAAACCTTGACCACCCCTTTTATGGGCGCTGGTGTCGTCGATCTCCCCCCCGGCGCAGAAAAGAGGCCAAAGAACTCGCGCAAGATGCACATGGTGTTCTTCGTGCACACGGGTAAAGTTTTGGTCACAGTCAATGAGGCGCAGTTCCGTATCACTGCTGGTGGCATGTGGTTCGTCCCAAGAGGTATGTTCTTCTGCTGATGCTGCGGGCCTGTGCGCGAATAAGGGGATTGACGAATATTATACAGGAAACTACTACAGCATTACCAATGACTACGACAACCCTGCGCGCATCTTCTTCTCTCAGGGATGTGAGGTCTCGGCTCAGCCTACAGACGGCGAACAATCGCAGCAATCAATACTCGCATGAGCGATCTGATTCTCCTCCTTTTTCTCCCATTGCAGGTTCAGCTCCAGTTTCTGTCACATCCGAGTATCTGCATCAGAATATAATGAAACACACCCTACCAACACGAACACAACGCAAAATCCTTCTACTCCCGCCCCTTCTTTCTTTCTCTCGTTACTCTTCTTCGTTGCCTCATTTTCTACGGCTGGGAGTTTGTTGGTTGAGGGATCCGGAAACCCATTTCTGTCATGATGTTGGCTCACGCTAGTTGTCTACTTTGCGCAAGACGGGAAGGGAAAATGTCGACAGGTTATGATTTATGTCACTTTAGCTGTAGGGCATGCAAACTGAATTATTTCGTCAAGATTATGAAAATGGCCATCCGTGTGCTTTGTGCTTTAACCCTTTGTGCAAGGACACAAGATCACACGTAGTGTGGACTGGCCCAGTCCAACGATATCAACATCCAATCTGTTGTGACTAGTAAATTGAGAAGGGTATATTGGCTACCACATGTTGGCGTATACATGTCCTCTCTCTCATCCCAAACACACTTACACTGCCTGCCATCTCGGACAAGGATATTAGTACTCCTTGCTCAGGATCTTCTTCAACTCTCCCATCTCCTTGTCCCACTTCGAAATCTTGTTCTGGCTAACCTCAAGCTTGCGCAGTAGGTACATAACACGGCCTGCAGTCTCGTTTGTCTGACGAGGCAGGCTTCCGATTAGTGCAAGTTCCTTCTCATACTTATCAACATTACGCGTCTCTGCTTTGGACATGTCATTCAATGTGTCCAGATCCATCTTGGCACGTAGGACACGGTCGTGAAGAAGCATCTTGAAGGCGGCTTGGTGGAGGGGTTTTCCGGCTGTGATGGTCTGAGGTCGTCCTTGGTAGGTCGAGACAGAGATAAGCTCCGAGCCGGCAAGGCTGTCGAGAGCTGCTTCGGCATCACTGGCAGAAGCAGGTGCAGATGAAGAAAAGGGGTCGGCGAGAAGGACCTCGTTATATCGCAGCGTCGGGTTTTGAGCCAACGACTTGATGAGGTGCCATACCTGCTGGGGTGACCACTTCTTGCCCTCAGTATCCGAGGGCTTGCCGAGAAGGAATATGCGGACAATGTCGGTAGCGGTCTCTGACACGATGTCATCTACAGCCTGCTTCGGGCTTTGTCCCGTTTTCAGGCGTCTAGCAAGAAATTCGAGATCGGTGAGTCGGCCACCAAGGGTCGTGATACACGAGTCCAGTTCAGTCATGTCAGGCCGGGGATCAACCTTGACCTTCTCGGCATCATCACCTCTCTCCTTTTGAAATTTCTCATCGGCAGCGATCTGGTCTTTGAGTCGGCTCAGTACAAAGTTCTTGGCAACATCGGGGGCAAGATCTCCCAGTGAAACAGTACGGAAAAGTCGGTCAGGGAGGGCCTTGGTCAGAGTCTTCGTATAAGCAGAGTCGGATGTCAGGAAGATGACATGAGCGACATTGTTCTGAACAAGAGCTGCTGCCCATTCAGCGACCTTATCATAGACAAGACCGTTGCCGTCGCTCTTGTGGAGAAAATTGTCTATAACCACCACCGGCCTTCGCTCGGGGTGAGCCTCGAGATAAGCATCATCGGACAGGTTGGCATCGCTGTCCTTCTTGTTGCGAGAAGATATGGCGACATCCTTAAGGGCTGCACTAGTGGTCTGGAGAATCTTGTTGAGCTGTGCTTCGAGAGTCTCGGAGAAACCAGCCTTGACACCTGTAGTGCTCTGTACCGCAAGATCGATCATGCTGCTCATGCTGTTTGCCCACGAAAAGACAGGGCGGTAGCCGACTGCCATTGCGAGTCGTCTAATGAGACCAGCTTCACCCCTGGCCTCGACAATACGCCTGCAGTCGAGTCGAAGAACGTTTTTGCGGCCCTCCAGCGCTTGGTTCATAATCATTTCGTCCTTACCTGAGCCCTTGGGTCCAGTGACAACGATGAAGGTATCGGATGTCTCTTGGAGCCAAGTATGGATTTGGTCAATGGCATCGCGGCGATGATTCCATACTTCATCCAAGCCCTCATTACGCTTCTTTCCAGAGAGAGAAAAGTTGTCCGTCTGCTTTTTGAACCACTTGTATATCCTCGAATCCTTGAATTCGAGAGAGCGGTGTATATGAAGCTTGATGAAGAATTCACGAATAGGGTCAAAGATGACTACCGAGAGGCCAGCGATCAAAGCAGCCAGAATGGGAACGACGATACGAGGGTGGCTTGTTATCCAATTCCAGATACTGTGCGCCTTCACACGTTTCTCATACGACAAACGTAATTTTGTGCCATTCTTACCTCCACCGAGGGCCTCGTTGACGATGAATCCGTGCATACAATTACGTGCCATGATAGCATCTCCCACCAGGGGAAAACCAAGCTGGGCATATCGTGGCGTGACTTTAGAGTCGGGAGGCTGGGGGATGATGTCGGCGATCTTTCCATACTTGCGAAATAGGGAGTACAGCGTTTCTTCAGAAAGCTCTTCCGGTGAGGTGCCAGGGGCTGGAGGTACGAATTCAACCTTGAGTAAGCTGGTAGGATAACGGTAGAGATCTTCGAGCCATGGGGTGCCTTGAACAAGACGAGCGTTGACCCTACGGAATGGGTTAAACCATGGTTTTATGGGTTTTTCCTTGAGCCTCTTGGTAAGTCTGGCTGTATATTCCAAGTCAGCGCGGTACCTTGACTCTATGGTCATTCACAAACCTTCAATCTCAGAAGCAGATACATTAGGGTCATATCTGAATTTAACATATGCACCTCCATCCTTAAGTCGTGGTAAGATCTCCGTCACTTTGATTGGGAGATCGTCGGGTATGGCTGTCTTGACAAGACGAATTGGGTCCATAATACCGAGTGAAGAGCTCTCGAATCGTTTGAGCAAGTCCGAGACTTCAGTGTCCGTTTTCCATGGACGAATGAGCCAACTGCTCAGCTTGAGGGGGAAGATGTCTTTGGAAGTGCTTTGATTAGTGGGATTCTTGGTACTGGATATCTGACACTCACTATCAAAGAATAGAATTGACTCATCGGAATACACAGCAATGTGCCCGCTCTTGTCGGCGTCTATCTCTGTTGTGGCATTCGGGGGAGGGGCCGAAGCCGTGGTGCTCTCCCAAACCCGGCTCACCTGCGAACGTGTGACATTTCGGTTTGTTATTCGAAGAAGAGAATTTGAAGCAAGGCCGAGGGTAGGAAAAGGTGTCCTTGAAGACACGGCCGGGCGGCGCGCAGCAAGAAGCGCCGCTGCTAGGCCTGGTCTAGGTATCATGATGAAAGCTCTCTAGCTGCACGCATACTGGGAAAGCAATCAGTAGATATGTCGACGGCACAGAGTGCGGACGAGATGTAGGGAGGTTGTTGAAGAGTTCACGTTTGCTGTTGAGGAATGGAAAGTTGGGCAGAGCTAGGTGTGGTAGGTGCCTTCCCAGAATATAGCTCCCTTAGGGTTGCCAATGAGGTCATCATCACATTTTAGTGGAAGTCGGACAGCCCACTCTGACCTGAAGATCACAGCCCCACCTCACATCAATTGCCAAGAATGTCAACACATTCAGACTCTCCGCTATCACTACGGACTTGTATACCGATAATATTGGAGAACATATTGATTGTTATGATCAGTACTAAAGATCATATCGTAATCGTTTCCTTCCAAGCTTCATTGTGTAGGTAGGTTGAGAGGTCACGAAATACAGCCAGACAGATTATTGGCATTCACTCGACAGTTCTTGTTTTCACTACCTATGTTCGCGTATACCCTCCACGTAATGGACTGTCAAAATCTAAATCAATTTGATTTCCCCATATTCAAGAAAAATGTGTCATCTACTCTTATAACCTTTCCATTTATCATATCATCTAGTTCAACATTGCTCTTGCTATTCACGGCCTTCTATTTCAAACCCCTCCTAATGGCTGTCGGAAGTGTAGTTTATCCGATTCTCAAATTCATCTCGAACATCCCCGAAACTAACATTTATCCAGACTTAGATGCGGCCGAATCATTAAGAGTGCATACATCGCCAGACAACAGTATTTCTTCTTTAGTCAACGCAATTGGCTTTCTTTTGTTCGAGTCTTATCTGTATTCTCCCACTTGCATCGGACTTTCAAGCGCCGAGTCTTCAGCGGCAAACGAGGATCGTCTCTCAACCGCCAGCCGATCCATCGTTGCCTTCATTATACACATTCTCCATCAGTCAAAATGGGCTGGCTTTGGTCATCATCATCGTCATCACCACCCGAAAATGTCGACACATCCGCGCCTATCGAAAAAGAGTCCTCAAAAATATCTCCTCCATCCGATTCATCTCCCGTCTCAAAATCATCCGAAAAGACAACCGATCCCGAAATCCAAAAGTTCCTCGACCTAATCGAATCTGAAAAGGCATCAAGTTCCGCATCATCCTCTTCACAAAACCAATCCTCAATATCACTACCATCATGGCTCTCAGTCAAGAAATCGACCCCACCAGCCACACCATCGGCTGTCGACATCCCCCCCGGCGACCCTCTGTCCGAAGCCCTACTTCCTGATGATATGTCCTGCCGTCAGGCCTTTGATCAAGCATGGGCTTGCAACTCAATGGGAGGCCAGTGGAATGCCGTATACCGATATGGTGAGATGCGTTCTTGCTCGGAGCATTGGGATGATTTCTGGTTCTGTATGCGAACAAAAGGATACTCGCCAGAGATGCGAGCAAAAGCGATCAAGGAACACTACCGCGCCAAGGAATTTTTCAAGTATAAAGCTGGGAAGCCAAGTAGTGAGGACATATGGGAGAGCCGTGATGAAAAGGTGCCTGAAGGAACAGCGTTCAAGATGCCCATAGATTGAACAAATACGGTTTTGGGTAACATGTAAGAATATTTGGGATTGAGTTAACGTCATAATGTAAGATATCACTTCGTTTCTCGAAAAGATAACACAGCCAGCACTTCTCTGTGACTGCATGACCACATAGTCGGCGAGGATGAGGATAGTCAACTCGAACCCAAGACTGTTCGACGCCTACTCAGCATCAACCCGACACATAAGAGCGTGAACAAAGGTTGATCAACATCGAGCATCTGATGAAGGTTCAAGATACTGGTTCTGACAGCAGCATTTTAAGAAACAAAAACTCAGGCTGTCACGTTTGTATCATAGAACGCACAATAAAGCCTCGCTAATAAAGACCATTTTTATATAAAATAGCGATTGAATTTTAAACTATCTTATAATCCTAAATCTGCTTTACACTCTATAAAGTGTCTCTTGTCCTTTTGGATATGATATGTGAATGGGTCCACTTGAATGGTAACTTCCACAATGCTTGATAATGGAGACAACTCAACTGAGTATTTGTGGTAGTAGTAGACACGAATAACTTAACAACCCTTTTTTATTTCATTGACCTAGACCTTCTGCTCAACCTGGTTTTTAAAACGATATAGGATAGTAACTTCATAAACCCTCATCCTATCCATACCACAAGTTTGATTACCGATAGCCCATAAATAGATCATTGTTTAAATCACCGTTAGCATCACAGGAGAATGGGGCTCTTTTTTTTGAATTTCTTAATTCATTGATTCATTAAGTACAAAACTGGTAAAACCACCTAGCTTTTTCCCTGTTCGTAACCGTAAAATGCGCGAAAAACAGAAAAATCTAATCACTCCTTCATTCATTGGTAACCCATAATAGCCCATGCATCGTAAAAACAAGAGGCATTAATCACCACAAAAGTCAAGACTGATGTTGTTAGGGTATCAAAGAATTTAGTCGACCTCCTCAACGGTAGGGCCGTCATCACCACCCTGGTTACCACCGGCACCACCGGCACCGGGGAAGCCACCGGGGCCGCCAGCGCCAGGAGCACCGGGCTCACCACCGTTGGCACCATAGAACTTCATCATGATGGGGTTGGCAACGGCCTCGAGCTCCTTCTGGTGCTCCTCATACTCCTCCTTGGTGGCAGCCTGGCTGTCGTCGAGCCACTCAACGACCTTGTCAATCTCCTTCTTGAGGGTCTCCTTGTCAGCAGCATCAATCTTCTCCTCGACCTTGGGGTCGGAGAGAGTGTTGCGGAGGGAGTAAGCGTAAGACTCAAGGCCGTTCTTGGCACCGACACGGGCAGCCTCGGCCTCATCCTCGGCCTTGTACTTCTCGGCCTCGGCAAGCATGCGCTCGATCTCCTCCTTGGACAGGCGGCCCTTGTCGTTGGTGATGACAATCTTGTTGGACTTGCCAGTGCCCTTCTCAACAGCGGAGACGTTCATGATACCGTTGGCATCAAGATCGAAGGTGACCTCGATCTGAGGAACACCACGAGGGGCAGGAGGAATGCCAGTGAGCTCGAACTTGCCGAGCAAGTTGTTGTCCTTGGTGCGCTGACGCTCACCCTCGTAAACCTGGATAAGGACACCAGGCTGGTTGTCGGAGAAGGTGGAGAAGACCTCGGACTTCTTGGTGGGGATGGTGGTGTTGCGGGGAATGAGCTTGGTCATCATACCACCAGCAGTCTCGATACCGAGAGAGAGGGGAGCGACATCGAGAAGCAGGATCTCGTTGGTGGCCTTGGAAGAAGTGTCACCAGAGAGAATAGCGGCCTGGACGGCAGCACCGTAGGCAACAGCCTCATCGGGGTTGATGGACTTGTTGGGCTCCTTTCCGTTGAAGTAGTCGGAGATGAGCTTCTGGATACGGGGAATACGGGTAGATCCACCGACAAGGACGATCTCGTGGACAAGGGACTTGTCGATCTTGGCGTCAGTCAAGACACGGTCAACGGGCTGGATAGTGGATCGGAAAAGATCCTGGCAGAGCTCCTCGAAACGGGCTCGGGTGATGGAGGTGTAGAAATCAATACCCTCGAACAGGGAGTCGATCTCGATGGAGGTCTGGGCAGACGAGGAAAGAGTGCGCTTGGCACGCTCGCAAGCTGTTCGGAGTCGGCGGAGAGCGCGGACGTTGGTGCTGAGATCCCTAAAGAATTGTTAGTATCATTCATCACTAAATTTAGTGTATAAGATTCCCTGAAATTAGGGATAAGTGTAGGGATGGCTGTGGGAAAGGCGGGGAAGTGGGGGAACAGGAAGTGGGGACGTATGAGGGAAACACCAGAGATCGTCACGAAGACGGTTTGAAGCCGTGAGTCGTGAGATTCAACGTGAAATGAAAGGAGACAACGAATAGGGGATAGTGGGTTTACTACTAACTTTTTATGTTTCCTCTTGAACTCAGCAACGAAGTGGTTCACAAGACGGTTGTCGAAGTCCTCACCACCCAAGTGGGTGTCACCGGCAGTAGACTTGACCTCGAAGATACCCTCCTCAATGGTAAGAAGGGAAACATCGAAAGTACCACCACCGAGATCGAAGATGAGGACGTTGCGCTCACCCTCGACCTTCTTGTCGAGACCGTAGGCGATGGCAGCGGCGGTAGGCTCGTTGATGATACGGAGAACGTTGAGACCGGCGATGAGACCGGCATCCTTGGTAGCCTGACGCTGGCTGTCGTTGAAGTAGGCAGGAACAGTGACGACGGCGTTGTTGATGCTCTCACCGAGGTAGGCCTCAGCGGTCTCTCGCATCTTGACGAGGATCATGGAGGAGATCTCCTCAGGGGTGAAGGTCTTGGTCTCGCCCTTGAACTCAACCTGGACGTGGGGCTTGCCACCCTTGTCGATAACCTTGAAGGGGAAGTGCTTCATATCGGCCTGAACCTCAGGGTCGTTGAACTTGCGACCAATCAATCGCTTGGCGTCAAAGACAGTGTTTGTGGGGTTCATGGCGACCTGGTTCTTGGCGGCATCACCGATCAAACGCTCGGTGTCGGTGAAGGCTACGAATGAAGGGGTGGTTCGGTTACCCTGGTCGTTGGCGATGATATCACATCTGGGGAAATTAGTTAGCAGCTGGACTTCTGCAAGGTACGAGAAATTTGGGGTTTTTGGTTTGAAAACTTACCGATCCTCACGGAAGATACCCACGCAGGAGTATGTAGTACCCAAATCGATACCGACAGCGGGAGCCATTGTGTATGATGTGTGTGAAATGTGATGTGCGAAAAAAGACGAAAGAAATTAAAAAGAAAAGGAAAAGTGCTTCAAAGCAGAAATCGCAGGTGATTGAAGTCTTTTTAATGTGTTTCTGGGTATTTTGTTTATTGATTGATGATGAGAGAAGGAAGGGAATTCGTTGAAGCGGTCGCTCAAAGGTTCTAAATAAGACGCCTGCTGAGGTTCGATGCGGTTCTGCGCTGTTCCAAAGAAACCCACTCGAAAAGAGCTTCTGTGGATTCTTCTGTCGCTGCGGTCACTGTTGGAGCCTTGCAGGGGTTGCCACAAGGGTCTACCAGCGTCTACAACCTTCCAGGCGTTGCCAGGTGAAATTTTCCGCCACCAAAGGGCCAGGATGAGGTACCCCGCTGTATCTTTTTGGCAGCCAGTCACTGACAAAGGAAGAAAAAGAGGAAGAAAAAACTTCTTGAGATCTTTTGCCCCACCATGAAGTGGGGTATGCTCTACGATGACGGGTTTCCTGGCAACTGTCTCTATCCTCTGCTTTCAAGGCCTCCCCGATGGGTGCTATCCTTTTTGCTTTGGGCAGTTTCTGGGTGGTTCCCGAATTGCCTGCCATACCCACAATGCCCCCTTGAAGAGCCATGCGATTCCCCGACGAAAGCATTCTTCTATTTTCTAGTGGAGTTTTGGTATCTGATGGTTGTTGCTTGCTGACCTGACTCTGAGGTCGCACGTATTGAGTATGCCCGATTGATGTCATTATCAGAGCCAGACGCTTCCCCTCGAAAATTTCCATCGCGGGGCAGCCGGGGCTGCTCAAAGTTTCGAGTACTCAAAATCCCTGGTCAGAATCGCCGCAATCAATGTACATATACTTCAATCCCCCACCATGTTCTCGGATACCTCCTCACCTTGTTCAAGGAGGAAGCTACTAGCTCACCTTGCTTGCTCTTTTCTTGTTGTTTGCCCCTCATTTTTTTTTTCCATACAAGTCTCTGCTTACTTTAAAGCTTCAAAGAAGTCAATAGTCACAATTGGACAATTTATTGTGGCAATAAAATAAGGTGATCTCGACAATTTCGCTCAGCTTGCGTCCATTCGTACAAGTATGGAAATAGCATGAAAAACGATTGGCTTTGAAAGATCAAATCGATTGAACGTAAACTTATGCCCCCGCCTCGATCATGACGATGGGTTCTCAATGCTCAATCATACGACAGAAACCAATCAAGTTTTGCATTGCTTTCCTACTGCTAGCTACTGTATTCTAACAATCTAAAAGCAAACAGAGCCGTGCCAGGCAATATGCACCTCGTATGTCGCCTGGATGTGTCGGACCTGTTTTGTCTTTTTTGGAGGTGAGCAAACCCAAAACACAGACTGCAGCCTCGCTTCTGGAAGTGTCGCAAGTTGCTGTTCCCTGCTCTTGGTGATGCCAGCGGTAATATCTCCGTAATTATTACTTGGTTCCCGTTCCACGCGTCTCCATTCATGATGGCTGCCGTATCGTCTTGCTTCTTAGAACTTCCATCGTCTCATCAGACTTGGGTGATTTCCATGCAGAGGGGCACAATTGACTTCGGTTGGGATGGCACATGATGAATAATGGATGGTGTGGTGTGGTTGGTCTTGATTTGAGAGATTGAATTCAAGCCAAGGTTCTTCTGTTACCCAATGAACTCTGAGTCAAGCCAGCCAGGGGCTAGGATATCGTGTTGGTAGTTTTCGTCTTTGAAGTTGATCGACCGATCTGATTTTTGCCATGAAGCGTAGTCTATAGGGTATTTCAGCTTGCAAACCAACGAATGCTGTATGCACATGGGAATGAAAAATACACCGCAGTTATATGATTCATCTCTCTCGGTGTCTATGTTATGTTACTAGTGCATCATGAACTTGATACATTAACTGATACTGACAGTATTTTTTAGCTCAATCATCTTGAACTGTTGCATGCGTGGCCCATCGTCTTGATTTTAGAACAGTGGAGCCCGACTTGCTTGCAGATTTCCGACTTTAGTGTCTGGGTACACCTGCAACTTGGTACTGATCACCCCTGTGTTGGATTTCAAACAAGTGGGATCAGCTAAACGGCCTGAATTACCGTACATGGCACTAATCAAGGTCTTGTCTTGTGCTCTGCACAATAGTTAAGCAGTATCTCAGGTTGCAGTGATCCATGCCAACGTTGGCACCCAATGTGACGGGAGCAAGACTGATAAGGTACCTACCTACCTGCACCAGGATCGTCAAGTGGGGCATGAGTGTACAGCAATGAAGCTCACATGAAAGAAAGCCAGCCAGCCATAATAATATCTTGATCTTAGATCTCAGATAGCACCAACACCAGTGAACCCCAGAGTCTGTCCATCCGTGAGACACCCAAAATGCCCAAATATTAAATGCGCCTAAAACACCATGCTTGAAGCTGTCCTGCAGCCTAAATCTATCATGATCGCAGCCTCATTCCCTACATCTCAGCCATGGCCTCCAATTCTATACCCCATTCACCATGGTTATAGCCGCCGGACGTTTTGTGTGGTTTTCTTCATGCTCTACAACACACGCATGTCTCTCGCCACGAATGCCCCTGCCCCATGCCGTTGGGCATTTAATGACTCGCCACGAATGCAACCAGGTCTTCTTCTCTTATCAGAAGCATCTTTTTATCTGCCATCCTCGAACTCGTCTCTGTCGTTGACCCCCCCAGCCAGCCACTCCAAATCTTCTGCATCACATTATCTGTACTCATCAGTTTGCTTCCCCTGACCCCTTCTTCATCGCCTTCACCGACCGTGAGGAGCAACCTCTTGGCAGATGGGAACCCATCCACAACATGCCATAGACACCCAAACACCTGGTCGCTCTCCTGGCGCGGATAGCCCAACTCTGAGAACGGGCATGCCACATGAAGAACTCGCCGGGTGTCCTCGCGCCGCAGGAAATAGACCATGGGAGAATTGAAGCCATACGAGTCATATGCCTCCAACTCACCCGTCAGGTATACAGCATCGAGCGCAAAGTTGAACCAAACACGGGCGGGTGCCGACACGGGCGTATCGGAGAGCAACTTGGAGATCCGCCAGCTGAATGTAGTCTCGTAGTGTTGTAGCGCCAAGTATCGCGATTCGCGATTAACGTGTAGCAAAACAGGTGTAGCGGTGCCGCGGGAGATGGAGTCGAGATCACGACGGCGCTGGGTAAGGAGCTCGTCACGCTGGAGGCAACAGGCGACGATGATCCGAGGCTGGATGAGTTCGGACCATATTTTCAAACGCAGCTCGGGTGGAAGTAGGCCAAACTGCGGAAATGCGGTGAGTGATTTGGACGGAGGAGAAGGAAGAGGCACAGATGTCAATGTAGACGTTTCGATATGACGTGTCGAAAGACCATCGTCAAACGTGCGAAATTCGAGCCAAAACCTTGGATTTTGACTCTGCTCATCCTCAGTCATATCAAGGTCACTCATAATTTGTATCGTGTCTAGACGCAGCCAGGTGAGTAACTCGGTGGGCTCGTAGAAGGTGTTAAACCGTTCGTGCGAGATGTTGGAGATGCCAGGTGGGGGATCTGACGACAGGTGGAGGTGGAGATGGAAATAACGATCAAAATACTGTAGAAATGGACGAATGGACAAATGGCACCGAGAGACACTAATAAAGAAAACGAGGTCGGTACCTGAGAGAAGGCGATAGTTTGAGAACAGCACATGATCCAAAATGGAGCGGGAGGAAGAAGCATCCACGTTAAGTTACATAGATGTCAAATGATCATGCCATCCCTTCGCTAACCTAAGTTAATGATAAGAAGAGGAACATCCAGCGCCGGCTTGAAATCCGACAGAGCGCACCCTAACCCTGAAAACTCTCAATTGCTGACTTACTTCTTCGGGTTTGAAAGATCTTCGAGTCTTGATTAAATTGAAAAGGTATAGATAGAGGAAATGTGGCCAGGCTCAACTTGCCATGGAGCTTATGATAGCGCCGATCTCGGCTACCATGCGGAACTGGATACCTTTCATAAAATGGGTAAATGAACTGCATCAAAACCAAACTTATATATAGTTTCAGCAACAAGAGGAATGGGATCTTTTTTCAATTCTGTACAGGATGTCATATGTTTCATCGCTTCATTTATCAGTTTACCCAAATCCAAGCCCTCAAACTCGCCTCTCTCTTGTTGATGGCTGTCTCAACCCATCATCAGGCACACTCCCATCGGTTGTGCTATTCAATATTTGTAGTCTGTATTCTTGTCCCTTCGTCTCAGATTTTAGACCTTTCCGAATAACCTTCAGCAAGTAGGAGCCTTCGATAACAATGTCGGTAGGACCGTCAGGCCCAGGAGGGCCTTGGCCAAGCTCGACATTGCCTAAGAAGCAGGAGAAGAAGAAGGCCTGTCATGGTTAACAAGTAAATCATAAAATGCAAGGGGTTGGCTTACCAATGCTATCGGCGGTGTGATGGCGATAAAGGCCCAAACAACTCCCATCTATCAAGCATTGTCAGAAATTAATTAGATCCATAGTTGGTATGCGAAGCCCACCTTTGCATTATGAATGTTTCCATCACTCAAACCATTTGACTGATTCTGGGCGTTTCTGAAGTCACCGTGGTTTGAATCAAGGCCGGATACATTATTAAACACAGAAGACATGATGGTAAGACCAAGGGTACCACCAAGAGGCACAGCTACTGCCATGAGTGCAATCACTGAAGCCCGCATCTCCCTGAAAAGGCCAATCCCGTGGAGTGGTGAAGCCATGAACCTCATGCCACTGCCGCAACCAACCAAGGCCATCATGCCAAAAATGACACTCAGCTTCCCAGCATAGATGGCCCAAGCTAGGACACCGATACCGATAGCCTCGATCAGAGTTCCGAAGAACACACATGGGAATGTCATCCGAGGCCAATGGTTACACACAAAAGAGCAAAGTATCACACCAGCTAATCCAATGTTAGTGAATGGTTTGAGGAGGGCAGCCTTGAAATGGGGCAAAGACAAACCGCCAAGTCCGGGGACAAAATACAAAAGCTGTACACCAGCTTCATCGGCGTCATACCCCTAACTCCATGTTATTATCAATCAACTGTAGTAAAAAGACGTGAGACTTACTCTGACGGCAATGAAATAGATATTGCAGAAATACAACACGGCATACATGCCCATGCCAGTGGCACATTCACAATAAAACAACAGTCCCATGTCGCGATGAGAGAGCATCCTCCAAGGTATCATCGCCCTCTGCAAGGGAAACCGCTGAGCAAGGGTATTTCCAGGAACAAGTAGATATTCCCAGTAGACGAAAGAAACAGTAGATAAAGTCCCAATCACCAAAGGAACGATTACAGCGGCAGATGCCCAAGGGTACATGGCGCCACCCCATGTCAGCGCTAGGATTATGAGACCGAACCCAAGCAGAAAGAGAAGCTGACCTCCTGCGTCGACTGTCTTCAATCTTGTAGCCAGTCTCTTTTTCTTGCCTGTTTGTGCGATGTTGTTCAACTCGGGGACGGGTTGAGGGCCGAGGAGTTCTTTGCGAAGGACGAAGAAGGTGACAACGAGGGCCACTACACCGACAGGAAGGTTGATTGCAAAGCACCATCTCCAGTCGGCTCTTGTGAGATAACCTAGGGTCGTGAGTCAGTTACAATTTATAGTATATTGTCCGACGTGATGAAGTAGAGTTACCTCCTGCCACAGGCCCAAGCCCATATGCGATGCCGCCCACGAGCGAGAATATGGCCCAGTTTTTGGCATTCTCCTGAAGTGATACTTTGTCGGCGAGAATAGTTCGGATAACGACATTCATACCGGCTGCTGAGAGGCCCTGAAATCCACGACCGAGAAGTAGAACAGGGAATGAGTTTGTTGGAGCACCGGTGCAAAGAGCACTACCTACGATCATAAAGATGATGGCAGCATTGAGAGAAATATTCCGACCGAAAACATCAGCCATTTGTCCCCAGAAAGGTATGAAAGCAGCCGCCGTGAGGTTGAAAGCAGACACGATCCAGTTGAGCTGTGAGACTTGACGAAAGTCCTCTGCGATCCAAGGAAGAGCGCTGGCGATGCTGGATGGGGGGTATTAGCAGAGTTGGAAGAAGGACAGTTGAGTAAAAGGCGAGGAGACTCACATTGTGGCATCTAAGCTTTGGAGAGCAAATGGCGGCACCAAACCCAATATGATCTTCCATCTGTATTTTGTCGCTGCTTTCTTTTCTGACTTGCAATCTACGCAAGGGATATCGGAGGGGACGGCAAGATGTGTGCAAGTTATCTGCTTCGAGGTGTTGTTTTCTTGGCGTATGTTAGTTGACTTGGAGTCCTCAGGTCTTGTTAGGTCTGGCCCTTTCCGGCTGCTTGTCCAGAGCATGATTCTTCAAAGGGTCAAAAGTTGAACGTATGTTGATATATGTATATGAAGTTGCGTGACGAACAGATGCAGTGACAGGCGAGTTTCAAGAGAAAACGAGTAATCCACTGTAAAAATCAATAAATAAAGGGGTTGCAGATTACAGACGATAAGAGCTTGAAGTTCGGGATTGTGACGAGTGTGCCATATATATTAGAATACCTTTCCTGGTCGTCGCCATGAGAGATTCATCTTATTGTGGAGGCCTACGAGCATGAGCGGAGAGGAGTCTATGAAGGCTCAGCTGAGAGAGGGTATGATTGAGTAGGAGAAATGTGAGTTGATAGGCAAAGCAGTTGAATCCTTTGACTTAGATGCGTACGAGGTGGGACAGGGGTTGAACAGGCAGTCTTGACGGATTTGCCATGGAATCATAGGTAGTTACGATTCTATGTGGAGTGGCAATGATGCTGTTCTAAACCGAGAAACATAATCTAGCAATTTAGATTGAACTAATGATACGTAGAATGTATAAGCTGATGCTGTCTACTGTCTTGAAGAGGCTGAGTTGAAGGGTGTGAAGCTCGAATGAATATCCGTGTATGGGTTAGATATTCCAAGTCTCGAATGGATTTCCTCATTGAGCTTAGCGTATTACGATCTGACAGGTGTCGCAAGGACAAACCTCGAAATGCGAAACCCGTTGGGGGAAGCCATTCGAGATTACAGGATCCTCAACGTCGTCAGCTAGCTCTTGGT
Organism: Fusarium dimerum; assembly: GCA_013623525.1. Taxonomy (NCBI): domain Eukaryota; kingdom Fungi; phylum Ascomycota; class Sordariomycetes; order Hypocreales; family Nectriaceae; genus Fusarium; species Fusarium dimerum. The sequence continues at coordinate 35,015 of JABGLY010000070.1, forward strand.
TACGTTATAAGACAAGATGCGCGATCCCATCTTACTCCTGATGCCTCATATTCCGTTGCATAAGGGGGGAAATGCCCCAGAGAGTTAGAGAGAACACGCATGATATTGTGTACTAGTAGGGGATTTTTCAGCGTTGTTCATTTGTCGATACTCATGTCCCCTCAAGCACCGCAGCACACTTGAGTGTATCCGGGGCCCTCGTGTCATCCGGACCGCCGAAGAGAACCCACTCGAGACCGTACCAAGACCACCGACTCTATCGGGTTTCCATATGTCTCCACTGCGGACGATGCGGGTCTCGTGTATCAAGTCGGTCGGTCGCGTAAACCAGCAAGTAAGGGTTAAGTTACCAGGTTTAGGCTCCGTATTGAAGTGAGAAAACTACAAAAATGCAAATTAAAAAGATCCTCGGAATAAGTAGAATGATAAAGGAAACAAGTTCACGTGGTGCACAGATGGCACATTCCGTTCTGCAGAAAAAAAAAGGGTGAGTAAGGAGCCATTCGCATTTATCATTGTGCCTTCTGTTCCTCGCTTCCTTCCGCCATCTCATACAATAAGAAATTAGGCAACGTTTTGGTTTCGGGTTACTACCTGTGAGAACATGATTGAGGACTGTCTTCTCAATTCATCACCATCACCATCACCATCACCATCGCCGTGAGGTACGACCAGTGCATAAAGCACAATTCTTCAAATTGTCCTTTCATGCTATTTTTACCCCCACGAGCCATCATCTACGGAAGGCAGCCGACTGCCACCAAGTTTCCCCGGCCCGCCCTGCTATGACGAAATCAAACAAGTCGCATTCGGCACAGATCGAAGGTCTCGAATCCTCTTTTAATTTTGCCATCCGAACCTGTTGCTTACCACCATTTGCACCATCAATAAGGTTGTCTCTTTGGCGTCCCTTGGACCGAACCGAGCCCATCTTTGGTATTTACCATTCCCACTTTGTCCATCTTTCAACTCCCACCCACCCACCATTAATAGGCTCCGTTGGCCCTCGGTAAAACCAACCTTACCAGCTGTCTTGATTTGAACTCCGAAACCAGTACCGCGTAACGGTAACAGCTTGAGCCGTTACTAAACTTTCATTCAGGAAGAAGTCGATTCGATCACTCGATCATTCTATGTTGTATTACCTATGGCCGACTGGATTTGCGTTACTCGGCAAAAAAATAAATTTCGCATTTCAAGGCCAAGCACAATCGATACAAGGGCGTCCCAGGGAAAAGAGCAAGAAAACACCTGAAATTAAGAGAGGATATCGTTACGATATCACTCACCAGCCTGCTTATACCCAGGTGTCAGCCATGTTGGCCAAATCCATCCTGGACGAAGCTTTACAGAGGGTGTGACAACACAGAAATGATTATTGGGTGCTTCAATGGTGGGGGCCTAGGCCTGCCTCATGCTTTCATGTGAAAATCATCAACACCAACCGGACGGGCAATAGTCGTAATGTTCACTACCGGGCTGCCAAGGAGCCATAACTGGACGGGCGAATGACTGGTTTTGGTATGCTTGAGTATTGAATGGTGGGAGCAGTACAGGCCGCAACAAAACGGCACATGATGAAAGTCATATGAATGTACACTACACTCAATTGCTTCCAGCATTTGGGCTTATAGTACCCCTGCGACGCAGACTCATGACAGCAGTTAAAGAGACACAAGAGAGAAAAAACAAGCCACGAGCGACTGGCTTCGGATGGAGGCGAGACAAGTCGACAGGGAATGATGTTACATTACCATGTCAGAACATAACAAAACCCCAATTTGGTGTGCCCCAGGAACGAACACCTGCACGTTGTGAAGAGTACCTGGATTTCCCCTCACAGCGCAATGCCCTCATCGTGGGGTTATTTGGGGTTCAGAGTTTAGCCTCGAGATCCCCCTCCAACCCGACGGACACTCTCCGTCATGAGATGCACCTCGACAGGCAACCAACCAGTCTCGTGTCACTATCCAGGCCTTACGGTTCTCAAAGAGTGGAGACTAGTCCAGATCATCCCTCCAGTTTGGGCTTGAGCCAATTGCCGGCTAGAAGCCGCTTCTTCCTCGCCTTCACCAGTTTCTTCTCTATCTACCATTCCTTGGACATCCTGTCGTCCGAGACCCCAAACTTCGCCCGTCAGTTTGCCCCAGGAATCCCCAGCTTCGGGAGTCCTCCGTGAAGTGAGAGACTACCCCAAGCCGCTGCCACTGGGCACGTTTGCGGTTCTCATTTTAGTCCAACAAGGATATCTCTTGTCCTGTCTTGGTGTAAGTTAGCCATCTGAGGTACATTGCCCTGCTTGGCTCATCCTCTATTTCATGCAGCCTCTGCCTTGGTCCTTGGTATACTCTCTTGTATAAACCATCTTCAACGTTGTGTGAACTGGCATCTTTTCATTCTTTCCGGCTTGCTTTCGGTGTTATTTCGTGATTCATATCGAATTCTACACTTGTTACAGTATTCATTCCGCAGTAAGTCCATGCATCTCCTTCAAGTTTCCCTGCACAAATTGTTCGGCACTTTGCCCAGGTTGCCGTATGAACTTTCCTACCACATCGCCTTGTCGGGCTTGCGGATGAGTGATTACATCCACTACCGTTATGCCATGCAACCTACCATACCCTCTGGGCGTGCCAAATCCCTCCGGTATTCCTGGTGCTTCGGTTACGCTTGGCTGGGTGTGAAGGGGTGTGAAGCTGGTGATCCAAGGTCCACTTGACTCTTGTCTAAGTCATCACGGTCACTCACTCACAGTTGTCTACTTTATATCAATGGCATATTCCTCTCTCTCTCAGTCTCTCTCTCTCTTCTCCTTCCCTGCTCAATACCTCGAACTCATTTATTACCCTCTCACAACCCAAACAATACTCTCTGTGTAATGCCAGATTACTTCCTCCAAGACTGCCACTATTTTTATCGAACCGCTCTTCGCGGCCTCAACATCAGCACAAGCGTGTCTCCCATCTACGCTTAGCGGTTCTCACTTATCGCCTCTTTCGAATATCACAGCTAACACCATGACTCAAGTCCGCACCTTTACTCTTCCTCAACCCCTAGGGGAGAGACTATCTGAACCTGCTCCTAAATCAGTCTCTGCCAACCCAGCATTCCCACGTTCTGTTCCTGAGATTCCTGAGTTACCTCAACAACGACGTGACTCCGCCGCTAGACTCAGTGGAGATTACAAACGAGTTCCTATGGCTACCTATAATGAAACAAAGAGAGAGGGTGGAGTTACCTTTTCTGGTCAGGACAAGCTGCCCAAGCTTCCCATCCCAGATCTCGAAGCCACCTGCAAGCGATATCTTGAGGCCCTCAAGCCCCTCCAGACTGCTCGAGAACATGCTGAAACACGATACGCAGTGGAAGAATTCCTCAAGGGCGACGGGCCTGAATTGCAGGAGAAGCTGAAGCTGTACGCCCAGGGGAAGACGAGCTATATCGAACAATTCTGTAAGTTGCGTACTACTTGCGTCAAGAACAACTCTTAACCATGAACAGGGTACGATTCCTATCTCAATTATGACAACCCTGTCGTTCTCAACCTGAACCCTTTCTTTCTGTTGGAGGATGATCCGACACCCGCCCGCAACAACCAAGTCACTCGAGCCGCCTCCCTCGTTGTCTCTTCTCTTGAGTTTGTGCGAGCCGTTCGGAAGGAAGAGCTTCTCCCGGACAAGATCAAAGATACTCCTCTGTGCATGTACCAGTTCTCTCGGCTCTTCGGTACCGCCCGAGTCCCCACTGAAGCTGGCTGCCAGATCGAGCAAGATCCAGAGTCGAAACATATTGTTGTCATTTGCCGTGGTCAGCTCTACTGGTTCGATGTACTTGACGATAATTCAGATCTTATCATGTCTGAGAAAGACATTACTATCAATCTCCAAACCATCCTCGACGACGCCACTCAAACCCCAATCCAGGAGGCTGCCAAGGGTGCACTGGGCGTGTTAACAACCGAGAACCGCAAGGTCTGGTCAGGTCTTCGGGATGTCTTGACACAGGAACCCAACTCAAACAATGCTGATTCTCTCGGCATTGTTGACTCGGCTCTCTTTGTTCTCTGCTTGGACTATACCAACACGACCGACGTGGCGGCTCTTTGTCAAAACATGCTTTGCGGTACGAGTGAGATTGAGAAGGGAGTGCAGATCGGCACGTGTGTGAACCGCTGGTATGACAAGCTACAGATTATTGTTTGCAAGAATGGAACTGCCGGCATCAACTTCGAGCATACCGGTGTCGATGGCCATACCGTTCTTCGTTTCGCCAGTGATGTCTACACCGACACCATTCTTCGTTTCGCCCGCACGATTAATGGAAAGGCTCCTTCTCTTTGGGCCTCATCCAGCCCCGATCCTTCAAAGCGTGACCCAGAGAGTTTTGGAGATGTCAGCACAACCCCTCGCAAACTCGAGTGGGATATGATCCCCGAATTGAGCATTGCTGTACGCTTTGCCGAAACACGACTGGCTGATTTGATTGAGCAAAATGAATTCCAATGCTTGGACTTTGGACACTACGGCAAGAACTTCATCACCTCAATGGGTTTCTCTCCCGATGCCTTTGTCCAGATGGCCTTCCAAGCAGCCTACTATGGTCTCTATGGCAGAGTCGAATGCACATACGAGCCCGCCATGACCAAGATGTTCTTGCACGGGCGAACTGAAGCTATCCGAACCGTCTCGCCCGAATCACTCCACTTTGTTCAGACTTTCTGGGCAGACAACCCAGTCGAGTCCAAGATTGAGGCACTCAAGGAGGCCTGCCAGAAACACACTGCCAACACTCGCCGATGTTCCAAGGCTGAAGGTTGCGATCGCCATTTGTATGCTCTCTACTGTCTTTGGCAGAGAAGCATGGATGATGAGTTTGACAGCCGCCCAAGCAGCAATGGTGGTTTTAGTCCTGGTGACGGTAACTCTGAGCAGGGTGCTTACTCTCATGTTGGAAGCCCGGACGGCCACTCAGCCTCATCCACAGACGGCGTTGAGACCAAGTCAGCACGCGGGCGAGGCTATAGTGTCAACTCTCGCTCAAGGGACCCCAATCCCGTCCCTCTTATGTTCTCTGACGCTGGATGGGACAAGCTGAACAACACAATCCTCTCCACTTCCAACTGTGGAAACCCTTGTCTCCGCCAGTTTGGTTTCGGCCCTACCTCTGGGGAGGGTTTCGGTATTGGTTACATCATCAAAGACGATAGTCTTTCCATCTGTGTTGCAAGCAAGCATCGCCAGACTCGCCGCTTCATCGATACTCTTGAGAGCTACCTTCTCGAGGTCCGTCGCATTCTTCGCATCAGCAACCGCAAGATGTCATCCGGAAAGGTCACTCGCGCTCGTGAAGTCGAGGCGACTAGACCCAAGCCCATTAGCCGGGCCAAGACTCGTGGACGACCCATAACCGCCGTTGACAACATTCGTTCTCACACTGGCACGACATCTCCCACAAACGAGAGTAGTGCCTTCAGCGAGGATGATGAAATGGGAGGCTGTAAGTTTCTCTTATCTAGGAATGTCTTTATTGATCATGCTAACCCTCCTTTCAGATGGCTTTTTTGACGCCGGTATGCTTCTTCAAGCACTCAAAGCTCGTAGTGTCCAGTTCGAGACACAAGAAACACGGGCTTCGGAACGAGCCGCCGCCGCCGTGAATGCACGACGACGTGACGTTGGAAAGAAGTTGAGGTTGATTGATTACTGAAAAACTGTTGCTGTAGATATGTCGCATAGCGTTCATTTGCCACGGAGTCATGGAGGATTCTATTTGCATAGTGCTTGTTGGATGAGATATCTGTTGATGAAATGGTTTACCTTGGCGTCTAGGCATGACTCGAATGATAGTATGGTATGTCCTGAATATTGAATATGGAGATTTCACGCGCATCCGATGATCGTTATATGGCTCTTGGTATCTGTCTTATTTTGGATGTATTTTCACCAAAATACCTAGGTGGCCACGTGCGTATTGCTTAAAGCTAGCCCCAAGTTTTTACTGCAATCTTTAAGCCCCTTGAATCGTTTCATAGCACCTATTGTTTCGTGATTGCCACTCAGGAACCGCAGATTAATCTGTCTTTTCCAACTCCAGACCGCCATGCAAGTGTGCAATAAGCATCAGGATGAGAAATATACATAGGAATGTGTCACAAGAACAAGGGAATCGCCAGTCTCACTGAACGTCCGGATTAGGTTATGGAACACTCAAGCCACACTCAAGCCAATTCAGAGGGCTCTGTCTGCTTTCGAGGTTCACTGTCAGCTTCGTGGATGACATTTTGCTGGGGTTCTTGTCCGTGAGGATAGCCCGACTGCTGACCCGGTACTTGAACTATGTTGTATGATGGGACGGGGCTGGTAGGCAGGTGGCTCATTCGAGGGTCAACCATAATGTTCACGGGCGAAGGGTGGCCTGGATAATGGGGTTCAGGTGACTGGATGGGATAGTAAGCAACGCCTGGCTGGGAGAATTGCTGTACGGATGGAAGGTAACCGCTCTTGGGGTCATAGTAGACGGCGCCGGTTTGGGGAGCAAGGTTGAAACCATCGGCACCAACTCCGGGTTGCTGCTGCTGCTGCATGGGAGTCGGATGAGCCCCGGGAGGGCTTCCGGTCGAGGCTTTCTCGGTCGAAGCGCCTCTCTTTTGCTTCTTGCGGCGGAGAATGAAGAAGGCAGCGAGTCCGGCAAGAGCAAGAGCGCCAACACCACCGACTACACCTCCTACAATGGGGCCAACAGGAGTTCCAGAACCGGATTCCGATGTCTCGGTGGCGGAAGTTTCTAAAGAGGTGGCATCGGCAGTGGACTCAGGAGTGGCATCATCGGTACCGGCAGGACGCTGCTCTTCCGCAGTACCACTGCTAACAACAGAGAGTTCGGAGGTCAAGTCGCTGAGTGGAATGGTCTCATAAGCCCTCTCGTCCTTAGCTTGTCCTTTGTAAGTGGTAAGAGCGAGTTGAGGGGTGGAGCTGGAGAGGTCATTGCACCAGTAGTCGATGATACTGCCTGAGAAGGAGATGGTGTTGCAGTAAGGTGCCTCCTCATAGGTACTATCGGCATGTCAGCACAATACAAGATGGGGGCATCTTGTGATATAGATGAGACGAACCACTTCAAAGTCAGGGCATCAACTTCGCAGCCATCGGTACATGCGCTCGAGGAATAATAATTATCGTAATCGATACAATCGATTCTGAAGGCGATGCTAGCAGTGTTGAAACACCCGACGGCACCTATATTGCCCTCCATAGAAAGTAGTGCACATGTGTAGGATTCGGGGCAGGCATAGCTAGCACCTACTCGACCAGAGATGTATCCGCAAGTAGCATCAGGGGCAACGATGACATACTGGCCATCAGTATCCTGTCGTCGGAGAAGGTCGTGGTAAATCGGGGGGGTTGTTGGCTTTGGAGTCACGCCGTCCAATGCCAGTGTCACGGAAGCAGTAGGTTGCGATTCAACAACAAGCCTCGCGTTGACCATTGCGTAGAGAGTTGCAGTGATCGTATATAAAACGTGAGCCCTCATATTTCCCAGACGTTGTGGTTATGGTTATGGCTATGATTTTGACAATGGTTGATAGTCAATATTCGGAAGACAAACTCACAACCACCAAGACCAACCAGTGACCGGAGAGGAGATAGGAGGGAAAGGGGATTCTACTGGCTATGAGCAGACGGTCAAAGTGTTATAGCCCAACTTCGTCCTGGAACAACCGAAGAGCCATCGAGGCATAGACCATGGGCCCCTCATACCGAAGTCCCAAAAAATCAGAGATCCCAGTCGATATAACACTACATCCACATGAGGATGAACCTGGAGGATTTCCATAGCATCCTTCACTGCCAAGATGGTCATCTCCACCATTGCGCACTCAGCCTTAAACCAAGGATTCCTTAATCTGAGGCTCCAACCCAGGGGCCATAGCCATACGGACCTCGAAAGCAAGCTCTCAGTGGGCACAGATGGAACCTCAAACGAGCCAGGGCCAAGTTGGGTCCAGTCGCTTAGCGAGCAAGTCAATTCGCCTCCCTCGTTCTGTGTCCTTCATCGCTCACGGTTTCATGCTGCCGGAGGATAAATGGATGGTTAACATTGGATACTGCAACGGTAGGCTGCTTTTGCTGCACCGTGCAATGTAGCGCAGCGTCTCACCCGATTTAGTAAGGCACCCGCAACTCGGTCGCTTCACTAACCATAGGAGCACAGGGTTGTTATTTGTGCTTTGTAAGTACGACTATGGTTGTCGTGCGAAGAGCAGCGGTTGATTGAAGCGGCATAGAATCTCTTTTGGGGGGATCTCTCGATTCTGCCAGTACAGTCGTCGGTTCTAGGCTTGCTGGCAGAACTCCAACTGGTTGTTGCTGTACAGAAAAGACTTGACCTCGCGATTTCCAGCTTTTGTTGGCAGCTTAGCCCGGTTTGAATCAAAATCGGTCGATATTATGCTGAAAGTAAACCCTTGCAACCCAGTCTTGTGGGCGTCAGTAAAGTGGTACACACTTAGAAGAGAAGGAGATGATTCGACGCGTTTAACCTTAAGAATGTTGAAACGCCTATTCGTAGTACACAGATGTTGACTTTAGTCAAGTCTGCAATTGTTCATCGGCCCAATTCAAGTACAAAAGAACAGGTCGGCGCTGAGGTTGCTGGTGAAGTTGGCATAGATACACACATCTTGTATTGCCGGTGCGATCCAGCGTCCGTCAATCAACATTAGACATATCCCCTGCAGGATAGAAAAAAAAAAGGGCACGTTGGGAAGGCTACTGTGCAGTATGCAAAGGTCCGTCGATCACCTAATTGTGTCTGGTTGGGCCAGCGGGCATGGTCGCCAGATAGCTGCGTGATGACCACTCTGCGATACATGAGTGTGTAGTTAGTAAACATTGTTGATGGAGGCGCGGTAGAGCAAGGCTTGTGAGATGAGGAGCCATAGTCTGTCCTTATAAGGTTACTGGGCTCTGATCTGGCATTTCATAGGTACCTACTTGGTACTTACCTAGTCCACAAGGTATGGTACATAATCCTGAAGCAGCTACAACAGGTCTATCAAACCTTGGGAAGAAGGTACCCGATATTCAAGTCTTGAGAGGTCCCATAATCAGAAGGTGCACCCTTCCATTTTTCCTTTGAGGCAAGAGAGACCACTTGATTTTACACAGCTACTGTGCCTATCCTCCGAATTTGAGTGATCTGCGGCAGGTGCTTTGGAAATTTGCTAGTGGATATATGTACACCTACAAATACAAGCTTGGGAAAGTCAATCGTCGTGTCTAACTAATATTGACAACTTCAACGATCAAGGAAATAACAAAACATAGACATAGAAATATCAGAATGAGCCTTTTCAAGAATAAGCGAAGACACGTCCCTTGACAAATGAAACTTGGTGAACTGGTTGGTGGTTGTTCTCTCTTGATTACCTGTACGTATATCTGTGGGTTATTAGAATTTTTTGACGAGGACCATCCAGCAGATAAAACGCGTCACACAAGTTCACGGCCCTCTTAACTCGCGTCTCCAAGTCAAACAACCAAGGTTAAGACAAGCTGGTCAAAAATAAGTATTCAAACGGATAACTTACAATGCGCATTATCGGGCTCATTCAATCAATCATTTGCGCCATCACTAAAGAAAGCAAATAAAAAAAGGGAATTTAGGTCAAAACCACTGTCAAAAAACTACCTACCTGACCAACTCATCTCATCTTTCATAGCCATCACAACCTCACCCACCACTCATCTCACTTACACCTACACCATACATACAACCCTTGCTGCCATAAAATCTCATCGACCGCCTCATCCCATGACAGACCTTCTCCAGATTCTCCCTTCTTTTCCCCTCCGCCCATTCTCCGCTCTCATTCCAGTCATCGAACATCACGCCCTCACGACAGCCGACCTCTTGACCCTTCATCCCGCAGATATCGCCAAGCAGACAAGACTTCCCATACTTGATCTCAAGCGTCTCATCGCCGCTGTTCAGGCATCCCTCTGTGATGATCTCACACCACAGCAGCCGCTTCTCAAGACTGAGGAGGCCGTAAAGCCCCAGGTTATCAGCACTCTCGATGAATCACTCGATGCAGCACTCGGTGGCGGCGTTCCCGTAGGGGCGGTCACCGAGATCACTGGTGAAAGCGGCGCCGGAAAGACACAGGCTCTTCTTGCCCTATGCCTTGCCGTCCAGCTTCCTCCTCCTCACGGTCTTGGTCGTCATGCTCTTTACATATCAACCGAGGCTGCCCTCGCTACCAGTCGCCTCGCCCAGATGCTTACCAACAACACTCTTCTCAAGCAACTTATTGCAGACGACCCCGAGAATCGCCCCTCATTGGATGCCATCCACAGCGCTGTAACGCCTGACCTTGAGACACAGGATCATATTATCGAGTTCCAGGTTCCTGTGCTTCTATCCCGATATGACGTGGGCTTGATTGTTCTCGACTCTGTAGCCGCAAACTATCGTGCTGAGTTTGAGCGTCAGGGCTCTCACGGCTCTAACATGGCCGCCCGCAGTGCTGAACTTGTCCGTCTGGGCGCCCATCTTCGCGACCTAGCTCGTCGAAATGGCCTTGCTGTCGTTGTTGCAAACCAAGTAGCAGATCGCTTCTCATCTGGTGATATTCCGCGCCTAGCATCTGCTCCTATAAGTAGTAGCATTGGTCCCGACAGCCCCCTCGCTTCACGGAGCATGCCCCCTCCACCCTCCGCAAATCTACCCAGCACCCCTTCATCATCTATACCATTTTCTCTCCAGGATCCTGACGGACCTCCGCCCCCTCCCTCTCTCGCACTTGACCATCAACAGCGCTGGTTCACCGGTTGGGGCGATGATCCGCACGCGTCCTATCCTCTCAAGACACCTAGTCTGGGCCTTGTCTGGTCAACTCAGATAGCCTGTCGGATTGCCCTTTTCAAGAGACCATACTATGGCCGTTCTAGACAGGCTGCTCCTCTACAGGCCGATGACGATTCAGACCTGATGGCTCCTACACTCAAGGGATGGCGGAGGTGGATGAAGGTAGTGTTTGCGCCACATGCACCTTCGTCGGGGCAGGGGCTAGAGAATGCTGTGGAATTTCAGGTCACAATGGGAGGACTCAAGGCAGTCGACACCAAAAAGAAGAAGTCGAAGGAAGTCAAAGAGGAAGCCTGAGGACTCATACAGAGAGCACCGTAGGAAAAGGGCAAAACAGCACCTTGCATTAATAACATACCATCAAGTGACTCAGGCCTGCCCCAAATCACATATTAAGAATGGGCCATAACAATTAAAGAAGCGCTCAATGATGAATTATTATCTGACCAAAATCAAACCCCAAGCCAATCTACCTATTTTAATGAACCAATGTTTCTGAATACAAATCAATCCGACGACTCCACTCCTCTCATGCCATATACATACTCATAATCAGAACGAAGAAGAATGCTTTTATCGAGGATGGGGGAACTCATCCTCCATTTGCAGCCGAACACCGACGTTCATACTGATAAGTTCCTGCACGAGCAGTTTGGCCGCGTACGGCATCGTCATCTTGGTCACCTCTCTTGTACTCTTGCACGTATGGCAGTAGCCCTTGTATCCGAACAGACCACACTGCTGACAGATGTCGATCTCGGTGCCGTCAGAACTAATCATGAGACGTTCGAGAAGAAGCTGCGATGCGCCGTACGCGATTAGACAATCACGTTCCATTTCACCTAGACGCAGACCACCGTCTCGTGAACGACCTTCAGTGGGCTGGCGGGTGAGGATGGCTCGTGGACCTCGAGAACGGGAATGCATCTTGTCTTGTACCATGTGCTTCAGACGCTGGTAGTAGATAGGTCCGTTGAAGATGTATGCTTCGAGAGGCTCGCCGGTGAGGCCGGACGTGAAGTAATCTTTACCCTCCCATGAGAAGCCGTGATCAAGCAAGACCTGACTCATTTCCTCTACTGGGTGAGATCGGAAAGCGTCTCCAAAACCGTAATCTGGTCGACCGTGGATAATGGATGCTTTTCCTGTTAGGCACTCGAGGAGCTTACCAACTGTCATTCGCGAGGGGAAACCGTGAGGGTTCATGATAATGTCGGGAGCGAGGCCAGAGTCTGCGAAAGGCATGTCTTCCTGCTCCACGATGATACCAACAACACCCTTCTGACCGTGACGAGAGGAGAATTTGTCGCCGAGTTCGGGACGACGAGTCTGTCTTGTTTGGACCTTGATGACTGTCGTATCCTTCTCAGTCTGGGAGATCATAACTTTGTCGATGTAGGCAGGGTCCGCAATACGATATGACACTGCTGAGTCGCGGTACTCGCTTGGTCCACGATCCATGCCTATGCCGGTGGTCGTGAGGTCAAGTGGCGTTTCCTTCTTGACCATGGCTTCACCAGAGTGGATCTTGTAACCGACGATAGCCAGTCCATCATCGTCCAATGCCTCGTGCTTGGCGATTCGCTGCTTGACTTTGCCATCTCCTTCGTTCTGAGGATCACCAATTCGTTCTCTTCGGCCGTTGGGGTACTTCTGTAACTCTGTGGTGTATTTCCGGAAGACCTGACATCGTCCGAATCCTCTGTCGATGGAAGCTTTGTTCAGGACCAGGGCATCTTCAATATCGTATCCAGAGTAAGACATGACGACAACTGTAGCATTCTGGCCAGCAGGAAGCTTGTCGTAACCGATAAGTTGGATTGTCTTGGACTGGACCATCGGCCTCTGAGGATACACGAGCGTGTACAAGAGGGTATCGATTCGATTGAATTGGTTGTATGCAATAGCTCCAATGGCTTGCTTACCCATAGCACACTGGTATGTGTTTCGAGGGGACTGGTTGTGATGGGGGAATGGAATCAATCCTGCTACGGCACCCAAGAGAGTAAAGGGTTCGATTTCAAGGTGAGTGGTACTTTGTGTGACTTGATGTTCGTAAATCGTGATCAGAGCGTCGTTCTCCTCGTTGACATCCAAGTATTCAACGATACCGTGGTTGAGGAAATCGTCAAAGGTGACCTTGCCTAGCTGGAGGAGACGAAGGTGCTCTGGCTTGAGCTTTTGCTGTCCATTTTTGACAATAATGTAGGGGCGACAAATTCGGCCTTCGTCGGTGGCGATATGGATGGCACTGAAGTGAGTGTTGATGTTGATACCAACAAATGGTGAAATCCATCCCCTTCGACGCATCGTTCTGAATCTTTGGGCGAAACGCTTTGGGTATCGTGTCAACGCAAAAGGGGTACCGTTGACATGAATGATGTAGCTTCCTTCTCGATGCATCTCGGCGCCAGAGAAGTTTCTGATAGGTTCGACACCAGCATCTAGTGTGAATATCCACCTCTTGACAGGCTCTTCCTCAACATTCGTTGTGATGTGTGTCATCAAAGCCAAGTTCTTGACCAAACCACAAGCTTCTCCCTCGGGTGTGTCTGAAGGGCAAAGCATACCCCATTGAGAGGGCTGAAGAGCACGAGGACCCGAAACCTTACGAGTCTTCTCGAACTGACTGCTGATTCTGGTCATCATACCAAGAGCGGCGATGTAACTGAGTCTACTGAGTACGTGGGTGACACCGGCACGGTTCATGTTGAAACGTTTGACGCTCCAGTTGCCGGTCTGGATGGCTCGATTGATTCCGAGACCGATGTTGTTGGCATGGTTGCTAATCATATGGACGGCATCGAGCGGAACCGCGCGGTTGTTTTTCTTAAGGAACTTGTCGATGGACATCTTGACTTCAACCATGAAACGCTTGAACAAATCTTCAAATAAGAGGGATAAGAGTTGACCAGCCAGCTCGAGTCGTTTGTTACCGACGAAATCTCGGTCGTCGACAAGTTTCGGGTTATGGGCGGCCATGAGAACTTTTCGAGTCATCATAGCAACATAGATGGCCTTGGGATAGAAATCGAGTCCTTCGATGGGCACGTGGGCAATGACAACGTTCGCTAGAGCATCTAGCCCCTCCTCAACGTGGTTGCGTCGAACCTGGGGACCAAACTGGCCTTTCCGTGAGCCCATCTTGACTCTGGCGCCGATGTACTCCAGCGCCTGGTGCTGAGTATGAACCCCGACCTTTGTCGCTTCGTCAAAGTTCACAATGAACTCGTCCTGGTACCGCCCGTCGGAACCGGCTACAAGCTGCATGATTTCCATATCCGATAGACCTCCGAGCGCTTTGAGAATAATAACGATAGGAATTCCTTCCACAAGAATGTTGTGCGTCAAAGTGATCCTGTCCTTCTTTAAAGTAACATACGTCTTGGACTTTCGTTCGTGAGTGGAACTTGTCACTGAAGCCGAGATGACATTGTTCTTCTCATCGGCTTCGACAATAACACGGTTCTTGCTGAGTTGTTCCTGAATCAGGATGACTTTTTCTGTGCCGCCGATGATAAAGTAGCCGCCAGGGTCCAGGGGACACTCGTTCATCTCCTCCATCATGGTATTCGTTGCTCCGCTTAATCGACATTTCGAACTCTTGAGCATGACTGGCATACGTCCGAGAGGCACACCCTTTCTCACAATCTTTTGTTTATCTCGGATGTACTGAATATCAACCAGAATGGGCGCCGCGTAGGTCATATCTCGAAGACGGCACTCCATGGGAGTAACCTCCGTATGTGATTTCGCATCCTTCCAATCCTGGCGTCTCGGGCGATCGACTCGAATATCGGTAAACCTAGGCATTTAATGTCAGTAGATCTGGTGCGCTTGGGTTTGGGTTTTCATACTCAAGCCAAAAATTGCTGTCAACATCGCTTCGGATAGTTCGGTTTGCGCGCACAATGTCCTTGATCTCTTGCTCGACGAAAAAGTTGTATGAGTCAATGTGCCTAGGCTCGTTGTCAGTGATCGAAACATAGTGGTTAGCTCATGATGGTTCCTAGTGATACATACTGTTTTACGAGACCTATTCGAAGTTAGTTGACTACCTTCATGCCTGGCGCAACGAAGAACCTCACCTTTAACCTTGAGGAAAGCAGGAAGCAGCTGGAACTTGTCCTCCTTTGTAGAAATGGGATCTGTGAGCTTTTTTCCGTTGTAAAATGGCTCCATAAGGGCCTCGAAGCCATCGTCGACCAAAGGCATCTTGATTATCGCCGGTTGTCAAGCATCAAAGGCGAAGAAACTTGAAAATTGAAGTTGCCGACGTAATACCTGAAATTATTTTTTTATCGCCCCAGCTCGCGATAGCTTCGCAAAAAGTTCTTGCCCCGCGGTCAGAAGTGGAGCCGACGTCGTAGAGAAACTTGCGGCGCGGTGGGGGACGACCGGGTCGCCATGATAAGATATGAGTCACGTGTTTTCGCTCGATGTGAACCAATTCTGCTTTCTGGGGGTGTATGCGTTTTGCAGTTCTATTTTATCTGCCTGCCTCACATTGTATATGTGGCTGCACGAGCTAAATAGAGGTTCTTATTCTTCTCCTACTGACATAGATAGTCATTGCCTATGGTGTTTGCATGTTATCCTTCTAGTTGTCGATTACCTTCTTATGTCAAATTCCTACTTACAATACCCACAAAGTATCTACTACTTGAGAGGAGGCTGAACATACCCGAATGAATGAAAATCAAAATCAGTGATAATAGTATGGGAGGAAAGGATAGATGATTGACAAAGAAGGAAGAACCCGCGCCTGCTGGAATAATGTGTCGAAATAATGGTGATATTGAATAATCAGCTACAGGGTAAGTCGTCAACATTCATGGAATAGTTGCTGATAAAAATGTAATGACCCAAATTCTAGGAACAACACCAACACCAGTCCCGTTACTTAATAGCGTCCTCGATTATGAATTGGAGCAGATGCTTCGTTACTAGTTATCCGAGTATTGTAAGTCGCAGATTATGGAGAGCACCCTGCACTCAATAAGTCAAAATTGCAGGAAAGTAAACGGCCATGGAAAAGAAAGAAAACAAGGAGTATAGAATGACTAGCATTTCGATATGCAGGGTTCACTTACTCATCCTTTACGGCTGCTTGTGGGGTCCCGTTGTACTTGGCACGCGCAGGGCTTTGGCGATGCTCATTGTTGTCTACATGGGTAGATACGACACCACAGAAGTATTTAGAGTCAATGTCTGCTTCCATTACGCCTGAACTACATGTAGGTCAACGGTCCCTGTAAAAGTGGATGGTTACTTACTCATAGCCTGAATGCTGGGTGGTGGACAAGGGCAAAACTATCTCTGACATGACCACAAAATGGGAATGTTTGAAATCGAATTTAACCGACATAGGGAATGCATGTTGGTGCCTTTTCCGGCGAATGACGACGAACCAACAACCACCCACCTCTGAGACAGACAGACAGCAAGCAACGCTTCTCCCCAGCATGGCTCGATCGGACCCTTACTCCTGAGTTGCGACATAGCATGGTGGGACGGCTAAGAGATCCACCCTTAGCGGTCTTTGTAAAAGTCGGTGAACAAGTCAAGATCATCTTAGAACGAGGGGCATAGAAGCGGGCACCAGCCAAATCCAAGACAGAGTCTTCAAGTGGAGGGATTCTGAATAAGGCCGTTCGGCTTTTGAGCAGATGTGAAGTGCCATTGTCCCAGTGAGGCCCTTTGACGAGCGGAAACCGAACGTGTAAGGCAGAACATACATACATTCTCAGTACATTCTGTGACGCCATAATGGCAGCATGGGGAAGTATAGGCAAAATTCCCGAATGCAGGAAGGTTCTGCTATCCATTGTCTAGCGAGAACCCTGATGCTGGGACTGAGTATTACCCCCAAGTCCCTAGGAGACACATAAACTCATCGTGGCCGGAGTGAAATATACAGCAAAGGTGTAACCATGGGGGCCTATGAAGACTTGTACTTACTTGCAACTAAGTGTAAATAAACGATTAGCGAGTTCGCAAAGATATATCGATACGCAAGCTGATGCTAGTGTTGTGGTGGTGTGCAGAGCGAGTAGAGAAGAGCGGCTGATGGTTCAACCCCCCCCCAAATCATGCCGAGGCCAAGACTGACATGCCTGGTTGTCCCTTCACTGAGGGGTTCGATTGGCCAGCTTGCACAGGCACTTAGGGCTGGCGCCGAAACTAATGCGAAGGTTCTGGATTTGGAGAACCCTGAGCTAAGAATTAATGGACGCTACAAGACAAGGTCTTCCTTGGTGGATGAAGGTGTGAAACCAGTATTCAGTTGATGGCCCTTTGGCGGAGGTAATTAGAACACCATATCATCCACTTTAGTCAAGAGCCGCTCTAGCCAGCAATTTGGGCATCAACGTCATGCCGCGCCACTATGAGACGTCTGTAATAATTTCTGCTGTAAGTTGTTGAGGAGGCAGGTGAGTTTGAACCCAAACGAGTTGCTTGTGGAGGAATCATGTTGAAGCGGTGAGGAGGATGAGTGAAAGACGTGTGTCATGTGTCGAATTCCGAGTCAATAAATATGAAGGAGGCTTTTATGGGTATATGTAAGGTGCTAGGTCGGAATTTATCATGCTGTGTAGTGTAGCGAGAAAAGTGTCGATGACACATGTGAAGTGCAGTAAGACAACGGACACCCATTGTGCATAGCATAGCGGGCCTGCCAGATATTTGCCTTTGGCGAATGTAGGGCCTGGTCGCACGTTCATAGAGCTACTGTACCGGGAGGGGAGGTTGAAACCTGGGGACTCTGGTCAGTTTAGACCGTGTGTGTGATTAATATGGTATTTGGTGACGTGCAGAAAACACAAGGAATCATGATACACAAGTGCCCAATCAGGATGAGAGAATAACAGAACATGGTCGGGTTGTCATATGCAATGGCTTCGCGAAATCAGATGGTTGGTTCAACCAGGGCTGGTCTGGCCAGACAATCAAGATCGAACATGGATCTTGTTGGGCTGTGCGTGCATAGATGGAGGAACCATCTTAGCAAGCGTCTGAGTAGTGGATGTCGACGTTGATGTATCTCTAATGAGATCTGTCGAAAAAAAAAAGGACGTGCTCTTTATTTAGTTGAATCATGTTGTGTTGACTATCCTTGGATCATAGGGATTAAATCACCAAGGTTGAAAATAAAACTACTAGGTGGTTAGTTCCTTTCGAAGTTGAGTCGCGTATCTATCTACCTGTTGAAGAGAGATTGTTGCTCTGAGATTTAGGAACAATGCGGGTGCACGAGAGAAGCAGAGCCGTACTCACATGGCTAGGTATTGGTAAGTGTCCACATGAATCCATAAGGGCAAGTCTCCTTCATCCCCTCTTTGTTAGAGACAATTTGCCAGGGTACCTGACTGGTACTTACCCCCGCTGACCTCTTCATATTCTTTCCATCTTTTGAACGAACATGCTATGCATAGGCGTTTAACGAATAATCTGCCCTAGATAATCAAATGTTGATAGAGCGGCCAGGCGCTTAGTTACTGATGGCAGCCTCAACCCTTTTGCTTGAAGGTTGGAGAACAAGATGAACTGGCAAGAATTCGTACCCTCTATACAGAGTACCGCAGTGGGCAACCTGGCATCCGTTGCTATCATTTGTGACCAGACGCCAGAGGTAGAAATCTATCTGCAGAGGTCTGACGGCTGACTTAAGCCAGCAAAGGTACAGGCCACGGCAGAAACTTCAAACAGCCATCATCTATATCAAGGTGGAGAAGAGATCTAATATTGCTGGGATGCGAAGGAAAGTCAAGTACTTAAGGCTTGAGCAGTGTCTTTGAGAGTGTCAATGGGTCGTGCTTTTGGTTCCGTACTGAGAATAGGTAGCCGAAAGCTGCTCTGAACAACCGTGCGTTTAATACCGAGCTAGGACGGGATTGGAGCGTATGGGTTGGACGTTATGTATCTGGACGTGAAGCTAAAAAGAGACAAGTCGACAGGAATCTATGTTGATAGGAGAGAGCAACTCGGAGGGCAGACAGATTGTAAAGATACGAGGTTAAGAGCCAACACAAGTCATCGCCAAATCAGCTAGGACCAGTGCGTGATGGACTCCGCATCTTCATCGACACTCGACCCCCCATCCATTCTTGCTTTTTTTCCCCTTTCTTCCTTCCTTTTTCTTCGGGTGCCTGATTCACAGTGGAGGTTCCACTCCATTACCTACCTAGCCTATGGCTCACTCATTAGCGGCGCTCTTCTTGGACTTCGATGGAGCAGGGGGTGTCTGCTCCATCCTACCTCGGGGGCATACTAGGCAAATAAGAGAGAGAGAAGAAGAAGAAGAAGAAGAAGAAGAAGAAGAAGAAGAAGAAGAAGAAGAAGAAAAAAAAAAAAACAAGTGCGTGTCTTTGGCATATCCAGCTGGCGCACCAAGACGAGGGCAATGTGGTTGGTACCTTACATGGCAGCTTACCAACGGATACTACACAAACGATAATTTGAATGAACTGGAAAACCAAGATACATTTATAATCAAGGGTGGTAAGTTATAAACTGCCTACCTATGTATAAGCACACACATTCAACACCCTCGATTTGTATTGCTTGGTAAATAAGTTTCAATACGACAAGAACCTTAACTTTGACTTTGCTGTCGTATAACACCGAGCATCCTCATACAAGGCTCTGATCCCTAAATCTTTCTCCTTGAACCCTACTGAACCTAGCTTTGTCAAGCTGGCCTCTTTATTACTCACCTACCTAATTAGTAGGTAGGTAGGTAGGTAGGTATGTACTGTTTCCCTCAGAATCCTCGTGGCCCTGAACTGTGCTACACCATATACTGTAGCAGGCACTCATAGTACCTACTGTACCTACCTGTATGTAGGCTGGTTGGGTATGACCTGGGAAGTATCTCCAGACTCCAGGCCCAACAACCTCCCTTTGTCTAGGCCGTTCATAGGCACATGGTCCACTGGCCGCCGACGTCTTACGCCCGACGCCCTCCCGACGCCAAACACCCGCGTTTTTTTTCCTTCCTCCGTCCATTTCTTTTGATTTTGGTGTCGGTTCACCATTTTCCCTTCTCCCCTCCCTCCTCTCCTTCAACCATCTTCTAGTCCCATAACTTCCCAAGTCTTTCGTCCTCCCAACCAGCTTGTCGTCTCTGGCTTACCAGGACGCGCTGTACAGAGAGAGAAAGCGTGCGAAGCAACTCAGATCGAAGCTCAAGTCAACAAAGAATCCGACCTCGAACGCGTGTACGAATTTGTACGTTTGTATTGTACTAACACCACTACTATCTCGGCAGAGCCTCGAGCTTTACTCACAAATCTTGTCTTTACATTTTTTCCTGGATACTTCACTTTGGTATGTATTTGTTGCTTTTGCTTAAATCCTCTTCTGCCCCCTATCATTCCGCAACATACACTTAAATCCTTTGGTCTGCCTTACTGTCTGTCTGAGCTTTCCCATCTTATGTTCGGTACTTGTTTCAAATGTGCCATCCTATAGCCTATTTCTTATTATTTCTTCCTCCACCCCGGCACTTGTTCCATCCACAGTTTATAGACGTGGTTGCATGCCCATCGAGAATGGTCCATGTCTTCTCAATCCCTTATCAATCTCTCCCTATGACCAACAACCCGCAATTGTCCTGCCCTATTCTGTAGGTGTAGGTATAGGTCTGGACATGACGTGTGCAAAGCTGGACAACACGCACCCATGTGCTAAGCCCTCATGCGTGGATATTGAAGACGACGAGTACCAGATCTTCCGTTTTAGCAAGCGAGACTGGCCATACTGTTCTTCTTGGAAAATCCTATCAGTTGTCAACGAATACTCAACTCAACCCATCTACCTACACTAAGTTCCCAGCTCCTAGCTCTTCACTCAATCATTTCTCAAATACGTCTCTTGCCGTGACCCCAAGCCCCAATACACTACAACATACCTGGCCATCTGCCTGTAAGCCCATCTTAGCTTTCCGCTCATCTCACCCGCTCCTCCAATCCCCCAATCTATTTTTGTCTGTTTGAATTGTCCTCTGAACAACGACCTCCTATGGCACATCGCATCTAGTGCCTGGAGTTTGACAGACTCTACTATCTCATCTCTATCTACGGATACCACTCCATATCTTATGTCCGCCTCGGTTTATCCCGGTGTCAAGGCTGCCCGCTCCCACGCACATCGCGTATTGAATTTCGAGGAACGGTACCTCAAAGGTACTTGACTCAATTCTAATCCCTGCCCGTCCGGGCTCCCTACTGAAAGAGGACAGCCCCAAAACCCTCCCCCCAGGCCTAGCGGCCCATTCGAATACCCACAACTGACCGCACCCACCCCGCCTCTCTCAACAACGTCCCATCGTCCTTGACTATTTCTCGCTCGTCGGCCACCTTGACCTCGTTCCATCTGTCTCAAGGGTCTTTGTTGATGCTAACCAGCTTTTTCTCATGTTTGCAGTTGTATAGACCGAGACCGCTTGCCAATTCGGCGTGTACTCCTTTGTTTCTATTAGCCCACCATGGACGAGATACGTTTCCGATCCCAGCAGTCCCCTAGGACAAACGACTCGCCCATGAACTCTCTTGTTTCACCACCTCGCAACACTTCAAGACTACCTGCGCCCCAGATCGCACCTCACGTTCCTACCCATGACCACCGATCCGGCCTCCCTCGTCGATTTACCACCGACTCCGGCCGTGTGCCGACCCTGTCATCCATCGGGGCGATGGCATCTCCGTCTCGAGCCCCCGATATGAATCAGGATTATCACGTAAGTGATATTAATCTGGAAGCTTGTTGCATCTTGTTGGGCCAGGTTTTCTGCTCACGCAATGCGCATTTGCTCAGGTCCCCACGAACCATTGTGCCAGGAGTGGATACTGACATGTGAATAGACGCTTCACAAAGTTCAATTGGTATGCTACCAGACGCACCAGTTCTTTGGGCGCTTTCTGTTTGGTGCCGTGGTTGTCGCATCGACAGCTCTCCAGGCTGTTGAATGCCTAACTGAACGCTGGCGCTAACAAGGCGAATAGATTGAGAAAAAGAAACTCGAATATGAGCGAATCCGAGAGCAACGTCGCCGTTTCGAGATGGAAATGCAAAAGTTGGATCAGCAGCAACGACGTGAGGCTCTTGAGCTTGCCCAGATGGAGGAGGAAGTGGGTAGACTGGGCCATCAATCCGAGCCCACCACGCCTCCTGAATATCGTGACAACTCTGGTTTCCCGTCCATGTTCTCTCGCCCGAGCCGATATTCCATGTCCAGCCTGACTTCTCCACCGGGCTTCCTCAGCCGGCCTGTGCGAGGTGGCTCGCAACTGACGTCCCCTCCATCGGGACGAATTCAGAGCCGTTTTGGCTTCGACGATGCCACACCTGCCATGCCTTCTCGATCTGTGCCTACTACGCGACGAAATAGCGACGATGAGAAAGACGAGGCTGTTCGTCAGGACCCTAGCAGCCATCGCTCGACCAATGCGTAAGTGAACTCTGAGTTGTTGTGAGATCGTTTGTTCCAGTGACATGCCAAGGGTTGCTCACTCTGAAATGCTTCCTGACCAGCTATCTTGGAAAGCACGCCAGATGATGAATGTATCAAGAGCCTCCGCAAGCAATGGGCAAGCAACAATCTTGTGCTGCAGCCAGAAGTCTTGGCCTTTAGTTGAATTGTGCTTGATGGGAGCGTTTAGTTTACATGGGTGTTGAACGCAAGTGCGCTTTTGGGCCCCCTGAAGGAGCATGATTCACTGTCAACGGCATATTTTCTCTCCGTAAGGGTTCTATCATGACGTGGGAACTCTTGGCTTGTGAGCTTCTTATAAAACCCCTATCGTGGCACTGCATTGTTACACATACCTCTTCCCGACTTGTTGGATCTTTTTGAACATCACGCACATCGTCCTATTTTTCTTCTTGGCAACGTAGACACTCTAAAACAGTCCTGATCCCCAGCGTCTATCCATATTGGGCGATATCTTCTTGCTGTACACTCGTATCTGACCGAAGCTGACGAAATTTACCTGGCAGGATGAATCGGTATTCTATGCCAGTCACTCGTTCGAGGACCGGCCTCTATGATGCCGGGCTCGATCAAACAAACACCACTCGCTTCCTGTTTGGCGATGACGACTCTGGTATGATGGGTCATGGCATAGGTCCCGATGATAGCTTTCCCACTCTCGTACGCCGAGACGACCAGATTGTGAGTTGAAATCCTTCCCCCCTTCACCTTGCCTTTATGCTTGCAAATCTTGGCAGTGCCTGGCAGCTGCCCAGCCTTGACATTGTGTGCAACTCCTATTTCTCGGTCACTTTGGATACCAGAGCTCGCAGAGAAAGCCCCGCTTTTCTTATTCATATTGATCGCAATCACAATGAAAAACCCTTCCCTCCTTTCGTTCACGCTCTTCCTTCTCATCCTTTGGCAACGCTTCTACCTTGGGCTGAGCTTGTTTCTTGAACAAATCATCCGTCTTGAGGCACATGTCTTAGCTTTCTCGAACCCCATCCCTACTTCGCACCCATCATCTTGAACCTGATCGTATATCCCATCAACACATTCACCGTCTCTCTTCTAACATTTTGTTCTATCAGCTCTCTGCATCCTCGGCCGCTCTCGATCTTGCTCTTGCACCCTCCCCTAACCCAGAGACCTCTTCTTCAAGAGGTTGGAGTCGTGTTGTAAACCGCCACCGGCCACAACAGAGCATGTCATCAATCAACGGCCTCTCGACCCAGGTGAACGATAACATCGGAATAGGAAGCCGCACTTCCTCTATGCGTCACTCTGTAGATCTCAAATACATTTCAGAAGACGCAGGAGAATCTCAGAACACCATCATGAACACCCCGGGCAGCCAAGGGATCGCGACCCCGCCCAAGTTGCAAAGTTCCTTCTCTTCCAATGACGTCCCAACGGTTAAGAGCCCGGCTGGTTCGTCCATGGTCAACGCAAACGCGAACAACCACGCTCAGCAGCACTTCCACAATCACAATGCCAGCCTTGGTCGCATCCCCGCTGGTGCTGTGCCTAGAGGTCACAGCCGCGAGTTATCGTCTGACAACAGCAACGTGAACCGTGAGCAGGCCACTACCTACCCTTCCATACAGTCTGCCCTTCAAGCCAGTGCAGCTCCTTTTGGTCCTAGCACTACATCCGCCGCGCCCCCTACTTCTGTACACGCATCATCCAGCGGCGCCGCTCCCCCTAACAACTACAATGGATTCTATCCCGCCAATGGTTATGCTGCCCCTCAGAACGTCAACCATCCTTCTGGCGCCTACAACGTGCCTATGCTCGCCGCTGGTATGCAACAGATGAATCTAGGCGGATCTAACAGTGGAGGCATGTACCCTCCCCAGAATTATGGTGGCTATAACCCCATGCCCTACAATCAAAATAGCCAGAACAATCAGCCGCGGGACAGTCAGGCTCGAGTTATCCAGCACCGCCGACAGCTGGACAATGAAGGTACGTGTGGCAGTGCTTCTCTTTACCATGAAGCTTTAGCTAGGACATGCACTGACCATCTCGACAGCCATGTCCCGATATCAAAACATGCCTCTTGAGTCATTCACAGGCCAGATTTATGATCTTTGCAAGGATCAGCACGGATGCCGCTACCTCCAAAAGAAACTGGAAGAGCGAAACCCTGATCAAGTGCACATGATTTGGGCCGAAACCAACCAGCATGTCATCGAGCTCATGACGGACCCATTTGGTAATTATTTGTGCCAAAAGCTCCTCGAGTTTTGCAACGATGAAGAGAGAACCGTCTTGATTCAGAATTCGTCCCAGGACATGGTTCGCATCGCCCTGAACCAGCACGGCACGCGTGCTCTGCAGAAGATGATTGAATACGTTAGCCTGCCCCAGCAAGTCCACATCATCATCGAGGCACTTCGATTCCGTGTTGTCGAGCTGATTCAAGATCTCAATGGCAACCATGTGATTCAAAAATGCCTAAACAAGCTCACTGCTATAGATGCCCAGTTCATCTTCGATGCTGTTGGCAACAACTGCGTCGAAGTTGGAACCCACAGACATGGATGTTGCGTACTACAGCGCTGCATTGACCATGCGGCTGGCGACCAGAAGCTCTGGCTCATTCAAAGAATCACAGAGCATGCCCGCATTCTTGTTCAGGACCCTTTTGGCAACTATGTTGTCCAGTACATTATTGACCTCAATGAGCCTTCCTTTACCGAACCTATCGTCGCCACTTTCCAAGGATGCATTGGTCAGCTCTCGCGTCACAAGTTCAGCTCCAACGTGGTCGAGAAGTGCCTTCGCTGCGCCCAGCCTGCCTCTAGGGACATGATTGTTGAGGAGCTCCTGGTCCCCCAGGAGATGGAACGCCTTCTTCGGGATTCATTCGCCAACTACGTCATCCAGACTGCTCTGGAATATGCCACCCCTCACCAGAAGTACCGCCTGGTTGAATCAATCCGTCCTATCCTGCCTCAGATCAGGACCACTCCTTATGGACGCCGCATTCAAGCGAAGATCTCGAGCTTCGACAACCGCGGTAGCGCCGCCTCGAGTGGTCAGGTTACCCCTGCCGACAACACACAGGGTCAGATACCTTTGCGTCCCAATCATGGACCTCATGGAAGCCACGGACGCGTCAGCCACCCCAACGGCTCTGGAGTACAGAACAATGGCGTAAATGGTGGCATATCTGGGCACCAGGGAATGCGCCCGACCATGTCTGCCTACTCCAACAATCAGTCCGCGCCTGGCTCTGTCACACCTGTTGGAGGTTCTGTTCAAGCTCCTCAATTTATGCAACAGAGATCTTCTGGCAGTTTCGCCCCTGTCAATAACGGAGCCCCCAGTGGCGATCCCAAGAACGGCGTGGGAAACCCCAATGGTGCTAACAAGGGCAGCGGCGCTGGTGCTCCTAGCAGTGGTGATGCTGGTGAACAGCATTGGGTGTAAATGTGCCTGAATGACAACGCACCCACCGCTACACGATTCGTTGTAACATGATTTCTTTCCAAACCTTCAGCACCCTTGGCCATGGTGGCTCTTCAGCGGTGTGTAGCTTGGCATAGCACGGTTACGACACCGTCATGACTTGACGATTTTCCTTTGCTCTGTTTCACTAAGTCTTGAAAACGAAAGCATCAACGGGCCCAAGCCCACCACGCACACTGCGAGCGGTCCTCTCATCATAACCTACATTGCAGTCCTCGAGGCTACTTTGCGTGTACACTAGCAGGATGGATCCGC
This sequence comes from Fusarium dimerum, assembly GCA_013623525.1. Classification (NCBI taxonomy): domain Eukaryota; kingdom Fungi; phylum Ascomycota; class Sordariomycetes; order Hypocreales; family Nectriaceae; genus Fusarium; species Fusarium dimerum. Next base: position 61,092 of record JABGLY010000070.1, read on the forward strand.
ACTTTAACGTCACCGGCCTATGCAGCAGCTTCCTTGGACCTATCATCTGATGGATCATGTACAGAGGAATACGCTTAGGTGGGAGGACATGTACCTGTATTTGGATCGTTTCGATCACAACCCAGCATAGACGGCTTGACTTTCTTTTCCTTTATTCTCTTCTTTTCTTGTTGTTTTTGTATGTATCCTGCTACATTTGATTTGGGATGAGAGGTTTTTGATTTTTTTTTTTTCAACGAGGTTCGACTTGCCTCGTTTCCTTGACGAGCAAACAACATCATGGGTTCATGTCAAGCTGGTACAGCATGCATAATGCGTACAAGAGTTGCACATTTCACCTACAATAGGGATACGGGAAGTCAGTTTGTTTTTTCCCACACCATCTCTACAGACTGCTACTGATCATTCATTCCTGGGCTGTGGTGGTGATTAGTGATCTGGGTCATTTTCACGTCTCGTTCTTGAAACTGGTCACTGAATGTTTTTTGAAGGGGGCCAGCCTGACTCTCATTTAAAACTTAGGAAGAGGAATCTCTGATAAACATTATTGGTCTAGGGCCTACATTGTGCTTGGTTTACTTGTCGTGATCTGTATATCTACCTAGTAACTTGGGTCTTCCAAGTGGGAATATGTCTTGTACATTTCTGAACCATCACATAATTCTACATAGTTAGTAGTACAGAGCGGGATCGTATTTGTTCGAGACGGGCACATGAATATGAAGAGGGACGTCTGTCTGAACGAACGACGAATAAATAGTCATGCCGGAGATGCTATATTAATAACTTCACACCAGCTGGAGGAGAAAAAGTCAGGAGACTAGATAGAGTCCGTCGTGGCCCGCATTTTCTTTGTCTCAGATAGGCTTGTCCAGACTTAACTTGGATAATTTTTTTCCTGGACCATGTTTTCTCAGTTAACAACAAAACGCTTAAAATCACATCGCAGAACAGTTTCACACTTGATCCTCGTAAATACGGGAGCGACAAGACAAAAAATACAACAGAGGCAGCCGAAGAACGTTTGTTTCATAGAATTCTTAAATATCATTGGAATTTCCTTGATTCCGCTTTTTTTGCTACCAAACGAGGTTCCCGACTCTCCTAGAGTCCAAGCATGCATTGCCAAAACCAGACCCAGCTCCCAGAGGAAGAAGAATACTTCTTTCCATGTTGTTGTCCTTTTTGCAACAGTGACGATAGCAGTCGCCGAGTGAGCGACGCCGTCACCGCGACGACCCAGCCTAGGGGCGAGCCGTTTATCGGTATCGCCACAGGGACAGGGTGTTGTGGCGCTTCCAGGTCTTTCTGCGGCCAGCCTTGGTCTTGTTGTAGCGGTGGCCCTTGTTGAGACCGCGGGACTTCTTGCCGGTGGCGGTGAGACCACGAGACTCGCGGTGCTTGTGGACGGGGTTGACGATCCAGTTGATGCGGGGATCGATGCGGATGGCCTTGTGCTGGGGGTCGACGAGGATGACCTCGTAGTACTTGTAGGTAGAGTCCTGGTTGACCCAGTAGGAGTTGAGGACTCGGAGGTTAGCGCATCGGCGGCCGACACGCTCCTCGGCGGTGGCCTTGAGGGATCGCTGGTACTTCAGCTGGTTGATACCCTGGTTGGTGGGCTTGCCTGTTTGACCATGAGGGTTAGCATCTTGGGTCGCGGATGGTATCAACAGAAAGCAGAAACGTACCATAGGTGGCACCCTTGGGGGCAGGGCGCTTGCGGCCACCACGGCGAACACGGACGCGGTAGATAACATAGCCCTGCTTGGCCTTGTATCCGAGACGGCGAGCCTTGTCCAGACGGGTAGGGCGAGAGGCGCGGTGGATAACGTTCAATTGACGGAGCTATATTGATGCACTCTCAGCAAATGTTCAACGAGTGTATAGCAAAGACGGGACAATAAACCCCCCCTCTCTGATCTCGTTTGCGTCCATTCCTCTATCCGGTGCCATGTCCGTATCGTCGTATTGTGTGGATTGCCCAATGGATATCTCTCCTCGCTTTCGGGGGGAAGATGTATCCAACGCACAATTATTTTCAATTGCTGATCCAAACACGCAACGACATAGGCTTAGAACTTGGATAGAGGACGGACAACGAGAGCGAGGGGGTGCCGCCGTCCACAAAGAATGGTGTTTTGTTGAAATTTTTCATACCTCCCAGCAGCGCACTCGGAGAAGGAAGCGCACGAGATCGGACTGCTTCTTCTTCTGAAGCTCTTCGACGTACTTAAGGGCACCCATCTTGGCTGTTGGCGAGAAAGAAAGATGAGGTTAGTAAAATGAAAGGAAAAAGGACGTCGCAGACAGGAATGAAGAAGAGGAAACAATAGGGAGAGAATACGAACCGGCTTGTGTCTGGAGAAGTTTCCTGCCGTTAAGTTAGTAGAGACGAGTGTGTCGAAATTTCGAATGTTGCAAAAGTCGGGAAAGGCAATGAAAATTGAGGGCACAGTTTGTGGGTTAAGCGATGCACTAGCCCTACATAGTCTAGCGTGCTAGGACTTGCCCCTCCCGCGAGCGTTATGTGTGTGGCTCGTGATGAGTCAGCAGGCTTGATTCACCGAAACACACCTAGGTACCTAGGTAGGTATGGTTGTGGTGTTGGAGGAAATGGCTTTCGGTGTGATTCACCGGGACTTATATTCTCAATTACAACGGGTCATTTCTCTATGCATAGCGTAATCTTCAGGCATAACAACCTCCGTCTCGTAGCCGGTGTAAAAACATTACATAACATTCCTTTGCTCAATCGGGATGTGTTTCAAAATATTCGCGATTGCTTTGAGTTGGCTTTGAGCAGTTGCTCCCCAGCTTTCTTCTGTCGTCTCAGGGACCGCCTCCCCAATCACATCCCATGCCAACTTCTCAATGTCACCAGCATTTTCAGCCGGCTTGCATGGCAAAGGATGAATCCGAGGCATGATCAAGTGGTTGACGATGTTGACAGCTGTCGTCAGTGTCTTTTGGTTGAGTTCATGCAAGTCCCTGGCATCTTGTGTCCAACGTTTGGTGCTTGGCTTCTTGATCTCGCACCCATCATCGCATACCACGCCGTAGCAATAGACAAGTTCCCCCAGGTCGTTTAGAACCTCTTTCACTTGGGATATTGGTTTCCGAACTTCACTGGAACGATGAGTAACGGAGGTACTCAGCCATGGTAGTACTTGCTCGGATTCAGCAGACAGATCGTTTATATCAGCAATCTTGAGACAGGACCTGGGATAATGTCAGGATAGACGGGGGTCCTTAATCGTAGCTAACTTACGACTGAGGCTTCATTTTCGTGTCGATGAATTCACAGAGCTCGGCCTCTTGATCTCGAATCGCCGCAAGTGCTGTGTTTATGAGTTGCCCTTTTTTCTTCTTCGAAGCGCTGCTCGTCATACTAACATTAGCAGAAACTCCAACGCAACAAACCCATTCTGAGGACCAACCTCGCCGACTCTGCAACTGTTTTCCGCTGCAAGGATCCTGGTGCAGACTTTTGCGTTCCTTGGCGAGTCTTCGACGGCACTGCGTCTTGCATAGCCTCGCTTTCTAAGCAGCTGTAAGCTAATCTTCGATGATGTATGAATTTGGAACTTATCTACCTGTAACTGAGGCCTTTCTGTTCCTCAATTTTGGTGGCATCGCGAAAACGTTTAGTACGCTGGCGTGTGAGAATGTTCTTGTTGAAAGCTCGGGTTGAATGAAAACTCAGTTCTCGAGTAGCTGCCTGCAAGAGCGATCTGTGAAATCAAGCTCCTTTGTTAGTATGAAGAGAAAGGGAGGGCTAGGAAGACAAGAAGAAAAGAAATTGACTGCCTCAAAAAGATACGGAAATCCAGCAGTGGCCAACGTGGGTAAAGTAAATAAGTGCTGATTATTCGAGGGAAGGAGCTGCCTACTGGCAACCCACAACTTCCTCTTGGAAGGACGAACATTATCATCACGATCCTCGATAACTAGGTAGGTAAGTTACCTAGGTGGGCAGGTACTACTTGGGAAATCAACAGAAAATAGATAGCACGGGAGGTTACCGAAACAACAGACAATTTATCAAATTAAGTAAATATTCTAGTCAGGTTGGTAGTGTAACCGACGCAAGTCATTCTGGTGAGGTATCGATCACTCTCTGTTGTGCTCCCAACCAGCCCCAAATGATTGATCGTACAAAAACAGTCATATTCCCCTCACAACAATACCATGTCCTATACCCAGATGCGTCTCTCTTCTGTTCTTGTCTTGTTTATCACCCAAAATTCAAAGCCGACGTTGCAATCATGAACCCAATTTACAGCAAAAAAAAAAGCAAAAAATAAAACAGCCAACTGACGGCCGTGAGTCTTTGCCATACATGATACCTATGTCCCCTCCCCATAAAGAGATGAAAGCCAGAGCCTAGCAGAAACGCACTGCAAAAAAAAAAAAAGAAAAAACAAAACGGAATCCTTTTTTGATGGTAAATTAGTTACAACCTGAAATGAGAGCAAGGGGGTCTCTGTCTATGAAATCTCAACCCTGAAGAATGATAAAGAAGAAATTAATTGCAGCAAAAGCTTCTCGTGTCATCTTATCTTTTCCCTTTTCTTGATTTTGGTCCCGACTTCGTGAACATGATAAATGGATTCCTAGATCCCGAATAGCAAAGTATATGGCAGAAAAGAGTCGTTACAATCTCACGCCCAAATCTTAAACTTGACAAAACCTGCCATCAATGGATGACTTGCTCAACGCCATAAAACAGAGACCAATAGTAGTGGAAGAGAAACAAAAACTGCAGTGGGGAGAGGAAGAAAAAGAGGAGTAAGACGTAAACGAGTGATGGAGGCTTTGACTTGATCCACACATCCAGAGGCTCATCTAATTGCCCGTCAAAAGCATCGGGTGTTCGTCTACTCTCTGGGTCGGCTTGTAGGCTCAATGAGTATTGAGAGAAAGGCCCTGGAATGATCCCACCCAATCGGGTTGCGGAGTCATGGATGACGCTCCCTGGGAGTGTGGTCCAGGACTCGCCCCGGACTGTTGATTTGGGAAGCGTCGCATGGACTGAAAGTCACCAGTCTGCTGGAGATGCGGCCCGGGATATCCATCCAGGCCCGAGCCACCACCGGGTAGATATGGGTTGACCCTTGGATTGCCAAAAGCACCATACTGCTGTCCGTAAGGGTAGTTAGATGGGGGGTATCCAGTGGGCTGGCCAACACCTCGGTCGCCGCCGTAGGATTGACCAAAAGTTGGTCGAAAGCCACGTCCGTCTCGAGAGCCGGTTGTGAAAGCTGTTGCCTGAGACGAATCCTGATTTTGTTGATTTTGTCGTCGATCATTGTTGTTTGCAGCACGACCAGCACCAACAGCGCCGGGACCGACACCACTTGGAGCCTGAATTCCTAGGGTAGGGCTAGCGAAAGAGGCTGGGTTAATAGCCGACATCCAGATTCGAGTCTTGTAAATCTTGAAAAGATCTGTAACGAGGGAGTTGAAATTGATATACGAGTCGGCAAAATAGTAGAAGGTCAGTTTCTTCCAGTCCCTACATCTCATAACGTTAGTAGTGGAATTGATCGAGTACGAGGGTTATACTTGCATTTGGAACTCGGCGTCCAGGATCTCCATGTTCAGGCCATGTTCTTTGACCTTCTGCATACAGACACGCTTCGCCTTCGCTTCCTGTCCTTCCTTGTCCCGCAAGGAATGGACTTCGTGGCTCTGGGCAAGCCGCTTGATGAGCTTGGGTCGAAGTTCGCTCGTGTTTGGCTCCTGGGCATGATGTTGGCTTTGAGGTCCCATGCCCCCGACGGCACTCCCCTGAAGACCAGTAGAGGAAGCAAGAAGGCCAGCGCCAGCACCTTCCTGGGCAGCAGCTGCACCTTGAGAGTACATCATGAGCCACTTGTACTGCTCTTCCGCGTAGTGCTCCTTCAGTTCCTTGGCATTCTGCCAGTCAACATTGTCCTTGGCCACAGTACCAAGATCGGTGCCGCGGTCAGCCTCCACGATAACGAGATCTCCTGGCTTGACCGTCAAGCCCGTGCCTTCTTGGATATAGAATACATCAGCCCTAGCACACTTGAATAGGACTATGTGAAGCAGCTGGTTATGGCGGGGCTGCGCAATGCTGTAGACATTCCGATGGGGAGATGGAGCACGGTTGCCGTAGGGATTTGATAGACCATAAGAGGGTGGGAACTGGCTCCCATATCCAGCTTGGTAGTTATTGGCCATGGCGGGACCTCCGCCAAAGTAGTTCACAGCTATTTCGGAGTCAGAGACCTGCAGAGCAAAACGAAACAAGATCAATTATCAGTGCGCTTACCTGTGTTGGGTCCGCCAAAGGCGATACTGTCAGGATACCCGGGGGGGTAGTCCCTTGACTGCTGAGCGTCAACAGGCGACGGCTCAAGCCCAGTTACCATATCAGGCACAGAGCTGATGGAACCTTGACGGGTAGGCATGTTGGCGAATGAGTGTCGCCTGCTCTGCGAGATATCTGCCGCGGAAAACCCGAGAGAACTGGACCAGAGAGCCTTCTTCAAATTCGCGCTATCCGTTTTACGATTGTTGTCGGTGGCAAATGGGTTTCGCAAAGTGGGCGGGCCATATTCACTCATACGTCTGTTCATGGCCCGCTTAGCCAAGGCCTCACCTACATCATTCGATTCGTCAAGTTCATCAATTGCATAGTCGGATTCTTCGGGGACCGTCTCTCGCAGGGCGTAGCCATTTCCAGAATATGTAGATCCAGTTGCAGCGCGTGGTCGAACGCGCGCATTGTATTGGGTTTGCTGTCGCAAAAGAGCATTCTCTCTAGCGAGCATCTCGATGGTCTTCGCATCGGAGCTTTGGTGGTAGGAATCCTGAAGAGATTCGCTTGGGCTCTCGTCTTCGTCGTCCTCCACCTCCTTGACCTTCCCAAGCATGGATCCATCGTTGGCCATCTCGCTCAGCATACTGGGTCGCGAGGGTCGGTGCTGCAAGGCTGGGTGTCGAGCACGTCCTAGAACAGCCGAAGAACTCATGTTGGATACATTTGGAGATGTTTCGGGGTCCAGTTGTCCCACAGAGTACGACTGGGAGCGGTAGGTCTTCGGGGTCGGATGAAGAGGGATGGCGAAAGGAATCTGCTGATTTGGGCCATTCTCCCTGGAAATTGGGGACGTTTGCGCATCAGCACCAAAGAAGGAGTTGTGCTGCTCTCCAGAAGGTATGGAAGACGTAGGCGACGGAAGAACTTCACTGAGTCGCGAAGGAGGGTCCTTACGCTCGTTGTTCCAGATCCCTGCTCCCCAAGAAAACGTCGAGTTGCCCGGAGCACGGCCAATGACTGATGAAGCAGAGTGGGAGCCCCATGCGCCAGCACCGGCTTCGGCTGAAGGTGTGGTGGGATGGGATGCAGTTGGTGACATCGAGTTGCTGGCGAATGAGCTTTTACGAGGACGACCCAGAGATTGAGATGTTTCATTCAGCCAAGAAGCTCGACGAACAGGTTTAGGGGGTTGCGCAGTGGGTTTTGTTGTCGAATGCGTGAAATCCTGGCGATGATCGCCTTCGTCGTCTGAGCTAGCTAGTGCCTCGGAGTCCGGTGTAGAGGTCCGAGCATGTAATTTTTCAAGGAGGAGAGACTGGTTATTTGCCGTAGACCCAGGATGGGCTCCTTGACCTAGCCTTGAGGCTTGGCCAGTCTTGAGCGGACCGGAACTCATCGTTTGAAATGGGTAAGAATGGAAGACCAATCCAAAATCCACCAATGCGACTGGGTAAGAACCAAGTTACAAGGCGGTTGAGTAAAGCGGGCAAGAGGTATCGAGCCAGGCTATGGGACCGCTTGGGAAAACGATAAGCACTTGAATGGGTCAAGATAATAGACAGCGCGCTGAATGACGCGCTGTTGTGTGATCTAGTTCTGAAGCACTGTTAAGGGTTTCGAACGTGAGCTTCGGATGTGAAGAGTATTTTTGACTGAAAAACGGTATGTGTCTATAACTGGTCAGCTTGCTATTGACACGATGAGAATTCAAGAAAGAGCACAAGACAATGAAATGCATGGCCATTGAAGGAGACCTGACTGAGCGGGGAACAAGGACCTCGTGACATGCGCAAAAGGTCGTCACGGAGAGTTGGAGGCGGACGCGAACTGTGAAAAGGCGCGCATCGTTTGCGAATCGTAGGATTGCGGCTCAAACAAACCAGAAAGCGTTGGGGTCGTGCCAGTGAGGAGCAATAAGAGAATGTGGAAGCGGGTGAAGTAGGACTTACTTGAGTGTACAAATGTCTGGTATTTCTATAGTTTTTTTTGGGGGGGCATCAAACGTGAAAAACTCTAAGGCCAGGATACAAGAACAAGGACAAGGACAGTGGTGAAAGGCGCGACGAAAAAAAAAACCTGCGGTTCGGCGTGTTATGAAACAAGGTGAGATGCCTTTGCAAAGTGGCGATTGTGGTGATCTTGATGAAGTAACTGGGAGCCGAGTCGTAAATTGATTAAAGCCGGGTAAGGATTGAACTGTGCATTAAAAACGAGATGTCTAAAACCAGCGCGTCTAACCCCAGGCGCAAGGAAACGTATTTCAGTGTGTTGATTTAATCGGGTTGATCCTGCAAGGTGGACGAAGAATCAGGCTTTTGTACAGCCTCCGCTCGAGGATGGAGGTCTGGAGTGAAGAAGAGTTGAGGATGAAAATGCTGCGACAACAGATGGAGCTAGTCGAAGCTCATCGTAGGCGAAGAGACAGGCGCGCAGAGGGCAACCCAATCCACAGAAAGGGAACACGGCGGGGCTGATTGTTTGAGCTTTGGCGGGGGGAGCGGACGGCAGACACAGTCGCAGACGAGAAGGGAAAGACGGGGGGTGGCAAGCAGGCCTTGGCGTCTGGTAAGGTGATGGTAGCGTGTGAAGAAGACGAGCGACAGCAGCGGCGAAGTGATGAGCTGACGAGGTACGGTAGGTGTTGTTGGTTGATATCACCAAGCAATCGGGCAGTTGGCGTGCGACAGCAACAAGGACGGAAGATCGGGGATGTTATAGACGGAAAGAGAGTAACCATAAGTTAAAGCACAGAAGCCAGCCAGTGCTGATTGTTGTGCAAAATAGTCGCTGGTTGCGGATTGTAAACTCTGGTCGAGAACCTTTGACGGGAGATTGTGCCGGCGACGACGAGGCAACAGGTACGTTATGGTATTAGCTACTGTGTAGGCTAGGTAGTTGTTGTACCTTAGCTTTCGTGGGTGAATAGGTGCGCTTGACGCAAATTGAAGAGAGTTCTGATCTGATTTCTCGGTGTCACGTAAAACGATTTTGCGATGCGGTGATGATGTGTTGTGCTAATTTGTCGCTCGATGTCCATGTAACAACGGACAATGTGTTGCTGCTGAATGGTATTTAATTTTTCCTTCCTGGATTTTATTATTGAAGTGCTTTTGCGACACAAGACCAGGTGCATGCGAACAAGGGACGTTGTTGAGATGATCAGAGATGGGCGGTATGGGCAACTAATAATACTGCCGTTTTCCTCTCCTGGTGCTTTGACGAGGGGAACAAGGAGCTGGAGGGTACTGTACAGTACTAATTTGAAGGTAAGGTCTAGTCTATGGCGGCTGTGCCAATGATGCGCAGGCGTGTCGTTGTGGGCGGCGCAGCAGGGGGGGGGAGCAAACCTAACCAGGTCTGACCTAAACTCAGTCCTAGTTTGTGGTGTCGTGACGGTTTGGCGGGGATGGTGGTGGGCTGCCTTTGCTGGCTGGTGGTTTGGATGGCGAGATGATCACTGATAAATTCCCAGTATTGTCTGTATGTAGGAGAGTGTGATCTAGTGCCAATTGGAGGCTGGACGACCAAGGCCTCTCTCTGGTCAAGGCTTTAGATCAGGTCGTGACGACGGGAGACTGGCAGAAACCTTTGATCGGATAAGCCAGCACCTAACGTGAAGCGGGGAAGCTGGTGTGGGGAGAGTAACAGGTTAAAAACCAGCTAGAGTTGGGAGTTAGATTTCTGAATTATTGCCATCCACTACAGATGGATGGACGATACCTCATTTTTCAGACAGTACCAATCTGTTAGCTTGAACGAAAAACCCCAACCTGGTCTCAAAACCTTTGGCACCGTCAACTTACAACACAAGATATTTCCGCAGAAGGCGTGGTTGAATTTTTGTAGGGTAATAGGAACTGCTCATGCACAGTTTCGCTTTTCGACGCAGGTCCTTGTGCTATCATGGCAAGAGGAGAATTCGTCCAGAATAGATAGGTATTAGCTCGGGCAACTTATAGATGAAAGTATAGATACCTCCCAGAACATTAAGGATCAAGCAACAGAGGGCAAGGCTAGCCGACATGATGGAATTGTGTTTCCTAACGTTTCAATGACAGTAATAAAGTACGAGTAGAAATAATTGCGTTCAGCCCTGTTATGCCAGGCTAATTTACTAATGCGTGGTGGCTAGGATGTGGTTGACAAAGGATCAAATTCATAATCTCCTAGGCTTTCTTACAGGATTGAAAGCTAGCTCTAGGTAGTAGGCGTTCAAAACTTCATAACACGGGTGGTTACACCTTGCTCTTTCTCCTGGGATCAGCTATTTTATTGTGCCCCTTCCATGAACATGATTTATTACATATTGCTCAGGCTCCTTCCGGAGCTGAGGTATGTGTTCATGCAGCCTCTACTTACCTAGGTTAGTAGTAGAGGTAATCAAGCTGTCGTTTCACCCGGTCCTTTCCTGCCTTCCTACCTTGTAACCTGTTGTTGTAACGTGAGAGGAAAAAATGCATACATCCATCCACATCACCCTACAAGAAACTCGGCGACAGATGCACAAGTGATCGACGATGACCAACCCAGAGAGCTCTTTTGGACAAAACAAGACAACGAAACAAAACAACATACTGGTGATGATCCTGACCTATGGGCGGATGGATACTTTTACAGTACAGGAGCGAGGAGGTACTCGGTAGGGGAAGCATTCGAGAGAGCCCCGTTGCATCAAAGTGGCGACCGCTACAGGGATAACGGGGCCTACCTTGGTTACGTGAACCAATCAGAAGATAAGGGTGCAAGCTCAAGGGAAGGGCCTCCAGGACCTCTCCAGGACCGCTGCATGCTTAACGGGATTTCCCATGCCAACCATCGTCTAAAAAGAAACCTGTTGCTTCTACTCGTCTGAGGAGCTATTAGTGACTCGACAGATTTTTATTTTCACACTTTTTTATTATGCGGTGGATGGCCAACATTTTGTACAGTAAGTGACTCGATGAGCATCCTCTCCCTTTCGATGTCTACCGTCCCTTACTGCCTAATTTCGAGGATGATAGGCTCTCTTGTACTCAACGCATACTTCCAGTTGCCAGCCACATGTGAAGGAGAAGAAGGGGAAGAAGCTTCCAGACTGACCTCATATCGGTCCCTTTCGCAGCAAGTTTGTGACAGAGGTCCGATCGACACGAGCGATGCCGATTCCCAAAAGTCTGGGAGGGGGTGTGCCTTGGCCCCGTAGGTAGTCTCCTTCCAACGGCACTGGGTTTATTCCCCGCAAGGGCCTGGACCAAGGTTAGGTGTTTGTGACGTACCCTGCACTCCAAGCATGAGGTATTACCTACTGTGCACCACATGACGAGGGAGGGTTATTGTTAGGTTTGCAAGATACAACCTCTCAGATCTGACTAAATAATTAAACTCGCCTTTCCTGTTAGTCATGGATAGCGGCACGCAGTTTGGGCCCACGAAAGCCACCAATCTGACATTGAGCCGCACATCTCGCAGCGACAGCAACGACCTACGTAGGCTTGAACTGAGAATAAACAACGACGTATTTCCGCATCACCAGCGTTGGAGGGCTAGAGGATTATCGGCAAAGGCTTGGATGTGCGGGGAGCGCCATAGGTTCGCCAGCAAGTGTCACGCGCCATCCTTTTCGTCTTGTCAGCACAGGATCAAGTCTGGATCGGTTCGGTGCTCAACCAACCTGTGACGACAAGCTCACACTAGGTAGACTAGCGGAACGGAGCATCCTGGACACAAATATGGTAACGTTAATATGCACTACCCGGGAAAAAAAGACAAAAAAAAATGGTGCCACCTTTGATACTGACAAGTTATCAAGAAGGTCGTGGTTGGCTTTTGCTGAGCCAATTCGAATTTACGTGCATGTTAACGAAGATGCGTGCATGCATCAATGCTACGCGGATTCTTCAAGCCACGCAAAATTCCATGGTGTGCCAATTGGTGGGTGAGAACCTGAATTTCAGCCATTGCAGCAATAACCGGAATATTTGATCAAGTACCGGCGACAAGCTTCACGCCATGCTTTGGATCGATGCTTGACGTTGGTGCTCTGAATTTTATTTGATCAGGCACTCTTTCAGTTCACGCTGAACAGTAGGTAGTCACTTAATCGAGCACCATGGTGCAGAGGCAATTTCTTTCACTATTCTTCCTGAGACCAGGTGACTAGGTAGGTATGTAAAAGAGTTTGAAGATACAAGGTCTTCCCTGAAGAAGCGGCAACCAGAGGAATTGGGGGAGGGGGTTAGCTATGGGCCTCTACTCTAGTACGAGAGGGAAGAGAAGTGGAACAACTTCAACCACCCCGCCTCATAGTTAGGGAATTATTTTCTGGCGAGGGGTGGCTACCCCGGATTTTCCTTGGATTCGTGGGACCCCTCAACCCCTCCAACCTCGTTTTTCCACGAACAGGTACCAGACCAGGGCAAAGTACCCATACTTGCATGTACAGATACATTGTTTGGAGGAGACTGTCTACACCATTAGCCTCGGAACACTGCTGGGGATAAAACACCACATAGTATGTAATTTCTGCAATGGCTTGAAGTGATCATTGTGGTATGGCATCTTGACAACGCAGATATAGAATAGAAAAAGAAATAAACCAAAATAAAATAAACATAAAATAGACAATGGGTTGCAGTCACATCTATCGGCATGCAAAGCCATGCTGCATGTGTCGAGCATTCCATTCCAGTCGTTTCTCGTGATAATTGAACCACATGACAGCAAGTTATGTACTTTCTTCCCGTAGTGAAATATATTCTTACCAGGATAGACGGAGCATTCGGCACTTATATTTGCTTGTACGCACGTTTACGAGAGACGCAAGACACAAGAGACATGCATATCCTGAACGAGAACTCAGAAAATTGAGCAAAGTTTTCATTTATGACTGTCTTAAATTGTTGACAGGATCAGGACATTCATTGTACTACATGCCCCACTCCATGATCTGATCAACCTTGAAAGAGTAAACATGTGCCTGTGACAGAAAACAACCGCACTGGCACTGGTTAGGACTACTCTTCAAATCATGGCTGCAAGAAATCGGGACATGGGGACATTATCGACACAGAGAGGGGGGCATGTATATAGATAGATAGTGACATGAAAAAAAAAAGAAATCTGTGGGTATCATGATGTTTATCCCACCAGAAGAACTAATGTACAATTTCTTTCTCATTACATCAACAAACAGGCCCATCTTACATCACCATAGCATAATTAACCAGATGATGCAGCCGCGCCCTTCTGTTGCTTCAATTTCTCCTCGAACTTTTCAAACTCCTTCAATGCAATTTCCTCCTCCTGATCCAGTACCTGTTTCACACCCTTGACCTCTTCGATCTGCGATCGTTATTAGTGTGCTGTAGTGTAGAACCTTGATTCTTGGGTGACTTACATAATGCATCAGCATGCCCTCAATACCATTCTTCAAGGTGACAGTGCTAGAGTCGCAGGTACGGCACGCGCCTCGCAGTCGCAAGTGTACGTAGCCCTCATCGTCAAAACCCTTAAAATCAATGTCACCACCATCGTCTTGAATGGCTGGTCGAATCCTCGTCTCAAGGAGTTCCTTGATCATGCCGACAACCTCACTATCATCCTCATTGTAAGCAAGACTATCCTCCTCGGCTTCGGCGCTGGCCTCGCCTTCACGACGCTCAGCAACGTTGACGAGCTTCTCGCCCGATGTGATGGCTTCGGTGATGAGAGCAAAGATCTCGGGTCGGATGTGCGCCCAGTTGGCATCAGCTGCCTTTGTAACAGTGATGAAGTCTGCGCCATAGAACACGGATGTGACACCGTCGATATTCATAAGTTTGGCAGCCAGAGGGGAAGGGTAAGGTGGCGAGATGGTAGACCGAGGGTTGAGATATTCAATAAAAGGCGTCGAGATCTCTTCGGGTAAGACCCTGTGATTTGGTAGGAACTTGATCGCATCTGGGTTCGGGGTACTCTCGGTCTGAATGAAGATAGTTCGCACCCCACTACCGACGCCGGCGATATTAGGAATTGCCATGCGTTGTGATCGCTGATTATGTGCTCGAGGACGGGCTGCGGCGGATATGGCGGGGGCATTCGCTCGTAGCGTACTCAGAGGACGATTCCATTGCGATGTTCTTCGGAGAGATGACTGGGTTGCGGAACGGAGCGCTCGTGACGCAATACGGGGAGCGTTTAAGCAAGACATAACGAGGAGTTATGATGGATGGGTTCGAACAGTAGAAAGTGAAAAAAAGAAAAGATTCGTGCCTTGCCAATTACTGATATGAGGGGATCCAAAGATCAGGATGATGGTTTCTGGAAAAGAGAAAATAGCAAGTTCGGCACTTCCTAGGTTCAAGAAATGACTTCGGCCCAAGACGTTTTTTTTTCGCCGCCAAAAGATTTGGGTCTTACTTGACTTTACCGGTGCAAATCCGTGATAGGACCTGAGTATTAGTAATGCATGAGCTATGATGCAAGGGCAACACTCTTTCCATTCTGAATTCTTCGATCC